>JASEVX010000641.1:2500-71273 GCA_031761405.1 Serripes groenlandicus
CTTTCTTTTTTATTATCTTTCTCACTTTCTCTCTCTCTCTCTTTCTTTCTTTTTTATATCTTTCTCACTTCTCTCTCTCTCTCTTTCTTTCTTTTTTTATTATCTTTCTCACTTTCTCTTCTCTTCTCTTCTCTCTCTCCTTCCTTATTCTTTCTATCTTTCTTTCTTTTTTATTATCTTCTCACTTTCTCCCTCTCTCTCTCTCCCCTCTCTCTCTCTTTATTCTTTCTATCTTTCTTTCTTTTTTTATTATCTTTCTCACTTTCTCTCTCTCTCTTTCTTTCTTTTTTATTATCTTTCTCACTTTCTCTCTCTCTCTCTTTCTTTCTTTTTTTATTATCTTTCTCACTTTCTCTCTCTCTCTATCTTTCTTTCTATTTTATTATCTTTCTCACTTTCCTCTCTCTCTATCTTTCTTCTTTTTTATTATCTTTCTCACTTTCTCTCTCTCTCTATCTTTCTTTCTTTTTTTATTATCTTCTCACTTCTCTCTCTCTCTATCTTTCTTTCTTTTTTTATTATCTTTCTCACTTTCTCTCTCTCTCTATCTTTCTTTCCTTTTTTATTATCTTTCTCACTTTCTCTCTCTCTCTATCTTTCTTTCTTTTTTTATTATCTTTCTCACTTTCTCTCTCTCTCTATCTTTCTTTCTTTTTTATTATCTTTCTCACTTTCTCTCTCTCTCTCTATCTTTCTTTCTTTTTTTATTATCTTTCTCACTTTCTCTCTCTCTATCTTTCTTCTTTTCTTATCTTTCTCACTTTCTCTCTCTATCTTCTTCTTTTATTATCTTTCTCACTTTCTCTCTCTCTATCTTTCTTTCTTTTTTTATTATCTTTCTCACTTTCTCTCTCTCTCTATCTTTCTTTCTTTTTTTATTATCTTTCTCACTTTCTCTCTCTTCTATCTTTCTTTATTATCTTTCTCACTTTCTCTCTCTCTATCTTTCTTCTTTTTTATTATCTTTCTCACTTTCTCTCTCTCTCTCTTTCTTCTTTTTATTATCTTCTCACTTCTCTCTCTCTCTATCTTTCTTTCTATTTTTATTATCTTTCTCACTTTCTCTCTCTCTCTATCTTTCTTTCTTTTTTTATTATCTTTCTCACTTTCTCTCTCTCTCTATCTTTCTTCTTTTTTATTATCTTTCTCACTTTCTCTCTCTATCTTTCTTTCTTTTTTATTATCTTTCTCACTTTCTCTCTCTCTCTATCTTTCTTTCTTTTTTTATTATCTTTCTCACTTTCTCTCTCTTTCTATCTTTCTTTCTTTTTTTATTATCTTTCTCACTTTCTCTCTCTCTCTATCTTTCTTTCTTTTTTTATTATCTTTCTCACTTTCTCTCTCTCTCTATCTTCTTTCTTTTTTTCTTATCTTTCTCACTTTCTCTCTCTCTCTCTCTTTCTTTCTTTTTTTATTATCTTTCTCACTTTCTCTCTCTCTCTATCTTTCTTTCTTTTTTTATTATCTTTCTCACTTTCTCTCTCTCTCTCTCTTTCTTTCTTTTTTTATTATCTTTCTCACTTTCTCTCTCTCTCTCTCTTCCTTTATTCTTTCTATCTTTCTTTCTTTTTTATTATCTTTCTCACTTTCTCTCTCTCTCTCTCTCTTCTTTCTTTCTTTTTTATTATCTTTCTCACTTTCTCTCTCTCTCTATCTTTCTTTCTATTTTTATTATCTTTCTCACTTTCTCTCTCTCTCTATCTTTCTTTCTTTTTTTATTATCTTTCTCACTTTCTCTCTCTCTCTATCTTTCTTCTTTTTATTATCTTTCTCACTTTCTCTCTCTCTCTATCTTTCTTTCTTTTTTTATTATCTTTCTCACTTTCTCTCTCTCTATCTTTCTTTCTTTTTTTATTATCTTTCTCACTTTCTCTCTCTCTCTATCTTTCTTTCTATTTTTATTATCTTTCTCACTTTCTCTCTCTCTCTATCTTTCTTTCTTTTTTTATTATCTTTCTCACTTTCTCTCTCTCTCTATCTTTCTTTCTTTTTTTATTATCTTTCTCACTTTCTCTCTCTATCTTTCTTTCTTTTTTTATTATCTTTCTCACTTTCTCTCTCTCTCTATCTTTCTTTCTTTTTTTATTATCTTTCTCACTTTCTCTCTCTTTCTATCTTTCTTTCTTTTTTTATTATCTTTCTCACTTTCTCTCTCTCTCTATCTTTCTTTCTTTTTTTATTATCTTTCTCACTTTCTCTCTCTCTCTATCTTTCTTTCTTTTTTTATTATCTTTCTCACTTTCTCTCTCTCTCTATCTTTCTTTCTTTTTTTATTATCTTTCTCACTTTCTCTCTCTCTCTATCTTTCTTTCTTTTTTTATTATCTTTCTCACTTTCTCTCTCTCTCTATCTTTCTTTCTTTTTTTATTATCTTTCTCACTTTCTCTCTCTCTCTCTCTTTCTTTCTTTTTTTATTATCTTTCTCACTTTCTCTCTCTCTCTCTCTTTCCCTTTTATTCTTTCTATCTTTCTTTCTTTTTTTATTATCTTTCTCACTTTCTCTCTCTCTCTCTCTCTCTTTCTTTCTTTCTTTTTTATTATCTTTCTCACTTTCTCTCTCTCTCTATCTTTCTTTCTATTTTTATTATCTTTCTCACTTTCTCTCTCTCTCTATCTTTCTTTCTTTTTTTATTATCTTTCTCACTTTCTCTCTCTCTCTCTATCTTTCTTTCTTTTTTTATTATCTTTCTCACTTTCTCTCTCTCTCTCTCTTTCCCTTTTATTCTTTCTATCTTTCTTTCTTTTTTTATTATCTTTCTCACTTTCTCTCTCTCTCTATCTTTCTTTCTTTTTTTATTATCTTTCTCACTTTCTCTCTCTCTCTATCTTTCTTTCTTTTTTTATTATCTTTCTCACTTTCTCTCTCTCTCTATCTTTCTTTCTTTTTTTATTATCTTTCTCACTTTCTCTCTCTTTCTATCTTTCTTTCTTTTTTTATTATCTTTCTCACTTTCTCTCTCTCTATCTTTCTTTCTTTTTTTATTATCTTTCTCACTTTCTCTCTCTCTCTATCTTTCTTTCTATTTTTATTATCTTTCTCACTTTCTCTCTATCTCTATCTTTCTTTCTTTTTTTATTATCTTTCTCACTTTCTCTCTCTCTCTATCTTTCTTTCTTTTTTTATTATCTTTCTCACTTTCTCTCTCTCTCTCTCTTTCTTTCTTTTTTTATTATCTTTCTCACTTTCTCTCTCTCTCTATCTTTCTTTCTTTTTTTATTATCTTTCTCACTTTCTCTCTCTCTCTCTCTTTCTTTCTTTTTTTATTATCTTTCTCACTTTCTCTCTCTCTCTCTCTTTCCCTTTTATTCTTTCTATCTTTCTTTCTTTTTTTATTATCTTTCTCACTTTCTCTCTCTCTCTATCTTTCTTTCTTTTTTTATTATCTTTCTCACTTTCTCTCTCTCTCTATCTTTCTTTCTTTTTTTATTATCTTTCTCACTTTCTCTCTCTCTCTATCTTTCTTTCTTTTTTTATTATCTTTCTCACTTTCTCTCTCTCTCTATCTTTCTTTCTTTTTTTATTATCTTTCTCACTTTCTCTCTCTCTCTATCTTTCTTTCTTTTTTTATTATCTTTCTCACTTTCTCTCTCTCTATCTTTCTTTCTTTTTTTATTATCTTTCTCACTTTCTCTCTCCCTTTTATTCTTTCTATCTTTCTTTCTTTTTTTATTATCTTTCTCACTTTCTCTCTCTCTCTCTCTCTCTCTCTCTCTCTCCCTCTTCTTCTCTTCTTCTTCTCTTCTTCTTCTCTCTCTCCCCCCTCTCTCTCTCTCTCTCTCTCTCTCTAAATCAATCAATCAATCAATCCAAATAAATAAATAAATAAATAATCAATAAAAATAAATAAATCAATCAATAAAAATAAATAAATAAATATATAAATCAATCAATCAAAATAAATAAAAAAATAACTAAATAAATCAAAATAAATAAATCAATCAATCAATCAAAATAAATCAATCAATCAATCAAAATCAATAAATCAATCAATCAAAATAAATAAAAAAATAACTAAATAAATCAAAATAAATAAATCAATCAATCAATCAAAATACTTCTCTCTTCTCTTCTCTCTTCTTTCTTACTCTCTCTCACTCTTCCTCCCCCTCTCTCATTTCTCTCTATCTCTCTCTCTCTTTAATTTACGTTCCAGATATAACCGACCAAGATGAAAGATTTACAGATGAAAACACAGATCAAGGCACAGCACACTGGTGGACTTCAGAACTACGCCTCCTTCACGCAGCGACAAGGTAAGGATTAATTACTTGCTCGTTTCGAATAAATGTGGGAAAAGGAGCATTAACTGTTCGATTTGAACCATGTCTACGACGTTTGTCACAATGTTTTCAAAAGCCGCATCATATGCATCTACATTGCGTCTACATGTTGGAAAGGATTAGGAAGTTTGTTTAGCATTTTCTACTTTTGTCACAATGTTGTTAATACTCGACTGCTTCAATGATTGCATCGAAATGCGTCTACAGGTTTCATTTACATTCACAGATCAAAGACACAGACCAAGGCACAGATCAAGGCACAGCACACTGGTGGACTTCAGAACTACGCCTCCTTCACGCAGCGACAAGGTAAGGATTAATTACTTGCTCGTTTCGAATAAATGTGGGAAAAGGAGCATTAACTGTTCGATTTGAACCATGTCTACTACGTTTGTCACAATGTTTTCAAAAGCCGCATCATATGCATCTACATTGCGTCTACATGTTGGAAAGGATTAGGAAGTTTGTTTAGCATTTTCTACTTTTGTCACAATGTTGTTAATACTCGACTGCTTCAATGATTGCATCGAAATGCGTCTACATGTTTCATTTACATTCACAGATCAAAGACACAGACCAAGGCACAGATCAAGGCACAGCACACTGGTGGACTTCAGAACTACGCCTCCTTCACGCAGCGACAAGGTAAGGATTAATTACTTGCTCGTTTCGAATAAATGTGGGAAAAGGAGCATTAACTGTTCGATTTGAACCATGTCTACTACGTTTGTCACAATGTTTTCAAAAGCCGCATCATATGCATCTTCATTGCGTCTACATGTTGGAAAGGATTAGGAAGTTTGTTTAGCATTTTCTACTTTTGTCACAATGTTGTTAATACTCGACTGCTTCAATGATTGCATCGAAATGCGTCTACAGGTTTCATTTACATTCACAGATCAAAGACACAGACCAAGGCACAGCACACTGGTGGACTTCAGAACTACGCCTCCTTCACGCAGCGACAAGGTAAGGATTAATTACTTGCTCGTTTCGAATAAATGTGGGAAAAGGAGCATTAACTGTTGATTTGAACCATGTCTACTACGTTTGTCACAATGTTTTCAAAAGCCGCATCATATGCATCTACATTGCGTCTACATGTTGGAAAGGATTAGGAAGTTTGTTTAGCATTTTCTACTTTTGTCACAATGTTGTTAATACTCGACTGCTTCAATGATTGCATCGAAATGCGTCTACAGGTTTCATTTACATTCACAGATCAAAGACACAGACCAAGGCACAGCACACTGGTGGACTTCAGAACTACGCCTCCTTCACGCAGCGACAAGGTAAGGATTAATTACTTGCTCGTTTCGAATAAATGTGGGAAAAGGAGCATTAACTGTTCGATTTGAACCATGTCTACTACGTTTGTCACAATGTTTTCAAAAGCCGCATCATATGCATCTACATTGCGTCTACATGTTGGAAAGGATTAGGAAGTTTGTTTAGCATTTTCTACTTTTGTCACAATGTTGTTAATACTCGACTGCTTCAATGATTGCATCGAAATGCGTCTACATGTTTCATTTACATTCACAGATCAAAGACACAGACCAAGGCACAGATCAAGGCACAGCACACTGGTGGACTTCAGAACTACGCCTCCTTCACGCAGCGACAAGGTAAGGATTAATTACTTGCTCGTTTCGAATAAATGTGGGAAAAGGAGCATTAACTGTTCGATTTGAACCATGTCTACTACGTTTGTCACAATGTTTTCAAAAGCCGCATCATATGCATCTTCATTGCGTCTACATGTTGGAAAGGATTAGGAAGTTTGTTTAGCATTTTCTACTTTTGTCACAATGTTGTTAATACTCGACTGCTTCAATGATTGCATCGAAATGCGTCTACAGGTTTCATTTACATTCACAGATCAAAGACACAGACCAAGGCACAGATCAAGGCACAGCACACTGGTGGACTTCAGAACTACGCCTCCTTCACGCAGCGACAAGGTAAGGATTAATTACTTGCTCGTTTCGAATAAATGTGGGAAAAGGAGCATTAACTGTTCGATTTGAACCATGTCTACTACGTTTGTCACAATGTTTTCAAAAGCCGCAACATATGCATCTACATTGCGTCTACATGTTGGAAAGGATTAGGAAGTTTGTTTAGCATTTTCTACTTTTGTCACAATGTTGTTAATACTCGACTGCTTCAATGATTGCATCGAAATGCGTCTACAGGTTTCATTTACATTCACAGATCAAAGACACAGACCAAGGCACAGCACACTGGTGGACTTCAGAACTACGCCTCCTTCACGCAGCGACAAGGTAAGGATTAATTACTTGCTCGTTTCGAATAAATGTGGGAAAAGGAGCATTAACTGTTCGATTTGAACCATGTCTACTACGTTTGTCACAATGTTTTCAAAAGCCGCAACATATGCATCTACATTGCGTCTACATGTTGGAAAGGATTAGGAAGTTTGTTTAGCATTTTCTACTTTTGTCACAATGTTGTTAATACTCGACTGCTTCAATGATTGCATCGAAATGCGTCTACAGGTTTCATTTACATTCACAGATCAAAGACACAGACCAAGGCACAGCACACTGGTGGACTTCAGAACTACGCCTCCTTCACGCAGCGACAAGGTAAGGATTAATTACTTGCTCGTTTCGAATAAATGCGGGAAAAGGAGCATTAACTATTCGATTTGAACCATGTCTACTAGGTTTGTCACAATGTTTTCAAAAGCCGCATCATATGCATCTACATTGCGTCTACATGTTGGAAAGGATTAGGAAGTTTGTTTAGCATTTTCTACTTTTGTCACAATGTTGTTAATACTCGACTGCTTCAATGATTGCATCGAAATGCGTCTACAGGTTTCATTTACATTCACAGATCAAAGACACAGACCAAGGCACAGATCAAGGCACAGCACACTGGTGGACTTCAGAACTACGCCTCCTTCACGCAGCGACAAGGTAAGGATTAATTACTTGCTCGTTTCGAATAAATGTGGGAAAAGGAGCATTAACTGTTCGATTTGAACCATGTCTACTACGTTTGTCACAATGTTTTCAAAAGCCGCATCATATGCATCTACATTGCGTCTACATGTTGGAAAGGATTAGGAAGTTGGTTTAGCATTTTCTACTTTTGTCACAATGTTGTTAATACTCGACTGCTTCAATGATTGCATCGAAATGCGTCTACAGGTTTCATTTACATTCACAGATCAAAGACACAGACCAAGGCACAGATCAAGGCACAGCACACTGGTGGACTTCAGAACTACGCCTCCTTCACGCAGCGACAAGGTAAGGATTAATTACTTGCTCGTTTCGAATAAATGCGGGAAAAGGAGCATTAACTGTTCGATTTGAACCATGTCTACTACGTTTGTCACAATGTTTTCAAAAGCCGCATCATATGCATCTACATTGCGTCTACATGTTGGAAAGGATTAGGAAGTTTGTTTAGCATTTTCTACTTTTGTCACAATGTTGTTAATACTCGACTGCTTCAATGATTGCATCGAAATGCGTCTACAGGTTTCATTTACATTCACAGATCAAAGACACAGACCAAGGCACAGCACACTGGTGGACTTCAGAACTACGCCTCCTTCACGCAGCGACAAGGTAAGGATTAATTACTTGCTCGTTTCGAATAAATGTGGGAAAAGGAGCATTAACTGTTGATTTGAACCATGTCTACTACGTTTGTCACAATGTTTTCAAAAGCCGCATCATATGCATCTACATTGCGTCTACATGTTGGAAAGGATTAGGAAGTTTGTTTAGCATTTTCTACTTTTGTCACAATGTTGTTAATACTCGACTGCTTCAATGATTGCATCGAAATGCGTCTACAGGTTTCATTTACATTCACAGATCAAAGACACAGACCAAGGCACAGATCAAGGCACAGCACACTGGTGGACTTCAGAACTACGCCTCCTTCACGCAGCGACAAGGTAAGGATTAATTACTTGCTCGTTTCGAATAAATGCGGGAAAAGGAGCATTAACTGTTCGATTTGAACCATGTCTACTACGTTTGTCACAATGTTTTCAAAAGCCGCATCATATGCATCTACATTGCGTCTACATGTTGGAAAGGATTAGGAAGTTTGTTTAGCATTTTCTACTTTTGTCACAATGTTGTTAATACTCGACTGCTTCAATGATTGCATCGAAATGCGTCTACAGGTTTCATTTACATTCACAGATCAAAGACACAGACCAAGGCACAGCACACTGGTGGACTTCAGAACTACGCCTCCTTCACGCAGCGACAAGGTAAGGATTAATTACTTGCTCGTTTCGAATAAATGTGGGAAAAGGAGCATTAACTGTTCGATTTGAACCATGTCTACTACGTTTGTCACAATGTTTTCAAAAGCCGCATCCTATGCATCAACATGAGTCTACATGTGGGAAAGGGTTAGGACGTTTGTTGAGCATTTTCTACTTTTGTCACAATGTTTTCAATACTCGACTGCTTCAATTGCATCGAAATGCGTCTACAGGTTTCATTTACGTTCCAGATATAACCAACCGAGATGAAAGATTCACAGATCAAGACACAGATCAAGGCACAGATCAAGGCACAGTTTTATTGGGGTTTTGTTGTGTTTTATTGGTGTTTTGTTGGTGTTTTGTTGGTGTTTGTTGTGGTTTTATTGGGGTTTTGTTGTGTTTTATTGGTGTGTTGTTGGGGGTGTGATGTGTTGTGGGGTTTTATTGTGGTTTTGTTGGTGTTTTATTGCGGTTTTGTTGTTGTTTGTGTTTTGTTGGGGTTTATTTGTGTTTTGTTGGTGGTTTATTGCGGTTTTGTTGGTATTCCACGATGTTCCCGGATGTTCCACGATGTTACCCGATGTTCCACGATGTTCCCCGAAGTCCACGATGTTCCCCGAAGTCCACGATGTTCCACGATGTTCCACGATATCCATATATTAATTTTCTTTTAATCATTTAGATGTTTTGAGCTAAAATATAATGCTCGGTATTTGATTATTTCTTTTCATTTTATATTGAAACAAAGAATTTATTTATAATAATAATATTAATAAAAAATAAAAACGAAATAAAAACAAAAAAACAGAAAAACTAAAACAAAATGTTTAAATATTGCTTTCGATTTCGACATGTTCACTGTTAATACATAATAGTGTGAAACAATTACTTTCGCGGATGCAGACTGAAAACATTATGAGAACAAGAAGAATCTGTTCAAAGCCAACAGTGTCTGCCTCTCTCACAATAATTTCAATTCTCTGAATTCTGCATCATGAAAGCTTAGGAAGAAAAGAGATGGCATTACAATAAAAAGTTGAAGCTTCAAAATGATTTTAGAAATCCTGTCATTTTATGTTGTATATATGTTTTTATATAAATTAAGTAAATTGTTTATCTATTCGCATGTGTTGTGATAAAAATTGATATTTATTTATGTGTTGATATATTTATATTTGCTTTGGAAAACAAGATGTGTTTGTGAAACACTGATGCCCCCCAATGGCAACTTCTAGGTCAAAGGTCAAGGTCGCAAGGTGAACAATGTTGGTACTGACAGAAAGGTCATGTCACAAGGTATACACATGTGAAATATGGTAGCCTTACCTGTTATGGTTCAAAAGTAGTGGGGAAGGTTAAAAAAAAAATTGGGAATGGCAACATCTAGGTCAAGGTCGCAAGGTCAAAAATGTTGGTACTGACAGAAAGGTCATGTCACAAGGAATACACATGTGAAATATGGTAGCCGTATCTGTTATGGTTCAAAAGTAATGGCCAAGGTTAAAGTTTTTTTCGAGAATGGCAACATGTAGGTCAAAGGTCAAGGTCAAAAATGTTGGTACTGGCAGAAAGGTCATGTCACAAGGAATACACATGTGAAATATGGTAGCCGTACCTGTTATGGTTCAAAAGTAATGGCCAAGGTTAAAGTTTTTTTCGAGAATGGCAACATCTAGGTCAAAAATGTTGGTACTGACAGAAAGGTCATGTCACAAGAAATACACATGTGAAATATGGTAGCCGTACCTGTTATGGTTCAAAAGAAATGGCCAAGGTTAAAGTTTTTTTCGAGAATGGCAACATCTATGTCAAAGGTCAAGGTCGCAAGGTCAAACATTTTGGTACTGACAGAAAGGTAATGTCACAAGGAATACACATGTGAAATATGGTAGCCGTACCTGTTATGGTTCAAAAGTAGTGGTCAAGGTTAAAGTTTTTTTCGTGCAGACAGGCCAAAAACTACATCTAGGTCAAAGGTCAAGGTCGCAAGGTCAAAAATGTTGGTACTGACAGAAAGGTCATGTCACAAGAAATACACATGTGAAATATGGTAGCCGTACCTGTTATGGTTCAAAAGTAATGGCCAAGGTTAAAGTTTGTTTCGAGAATGGCAACATCTAGGTCAAAGGTCAAGGTCGCAAGGTCAAACATTTTGGTACTGACAGAAAGGTAATGTCACAAGGAATACACATGTGAAATATGGTAGCCGTACCTGTTATGGTTCAAAAGTAGTGGTCAAGGTTAAAGTTTTTTTCGTGCAGACAGGCCAAAAACTACATCTAGGTCAAAGGTCAAGGTCGCAAGGTCAAAAATGTTGGTACTGACAGAAAGGTCATGTCACAAGAAATACACATGTGAAATATGGTAGCCGTACCTGTTATGGTTCAAAAGTAATGGCCAAGGTTAAAGTTTGTTTCGAGAATGGCAACATCTAGGTCAAAGGTCAAGGTCGCAAGGTCAAACATTTTGGTACTGACAGAAAGGTAATGTCACAAGGAATACACATGTGAAATATGGTAGCCGTACCTGTTATGGTTCAAAAGTAGTGGTCAAGGTTAAAGTTTTTTTCGTGCAGACAGGCCAAAAACTACATCTAGGTCAAAGGTCAAGGTCGCAAGGTCAAAAATTTTGGTACTGACAGAAAGGTCATGTCACAAGGAATACACATGTGAAATATGGTAGCCGTACCTGTTATGGTTCAAAAGTAGTGGTCAAGGTTAAAGTTTTTTTTGTGCAGACAGACAGACAGACAGACAGGCCAAAAACTATATGCCCCCCGAATCGGAGATTCCGGGGGGGCATAAAAATAAATGAAAACAAAATGTTGATGATGTTACGTCCGTGTTACTACACCCTTGTTCCATGATCATCATCTAATAAATTTCGGTGAACCAATCATCGGTAATTTCCGCCTTGTGTAGAGCCAGATCATCAATTTGATCAGGTTTCGAAAACTTTTCCCCAAAAAGCCACAATTGTAATCATTTCGGTTCGAGACGGAAATGAGCCGTCCCATGAGAAAACCAGCATTGTAAACTCTCTGTAAAGTATCGATCCGGATCAGCCTAAGAATGCCGCGCAGGCTAACCCGGACAGACACTTTCCGCCTCCTGTGGATTGTAAATAATTAATCTATACCTATATTCCCCCCGAGACAGAATGTGTCGGCCCGGATTAGCCTGCGTGGACTGTGCAGGCTGCTCTGGGTCGATACATTACTGAGTGAACACCAACAGTGGAAATACAGTGGAATCGCGATAACTCGAACTCGAAAGGGATCAATAAATTACTTCGATTTATCGGCGTGCTCGAGTCATCGCTGGATGTGTGCTTAAATCGCTTTTTTTTTCATTAACAGTTTCGTAATTCACTATTTTCATTATTAAGTGTTGCTTGGGAAGATTGTTGTGTGGAGTACTGGTGTGAGCAAACCAGGAAATGCACAAGTAGGTGAACTGGCCGCCGTAATATAACTGAGAAATTGTTAAAAACGGCGTTAAACCCCAAACAATCAATCAATCATTATTAAGTGTTTGTGTCGAAAAAGAAACCCAGTGAAAATTTGTTTTCAAGATAACAGCACATCAGTAGTTCTGATTGCTAGTATCAAAATTGCTGCTTCACTGTTTTTCAATAGACAGACATGTTCAGAGAAACAGTTCGAGTTAAAAGAAGTATTCGAAATTTCCTATGATCGAGTTAAAGCGATTCCACTGCAGCTCTCTAGTGATTTATTGTTATGTGTTTAATGCAGGTTTAAGCAATTGTTCAGATATCACGTCGTTTCCTAGGTTAGTTACCAGAACTAATTATCCATTTATCCTGAAACCAGCCAGTCTGTCGTAATGCTTTATCCACAACCCTGGGCAAGAAGGAGGGCAGCCATATCTATCATTTTTAAGTATTGGATATGAACCCGCGACCCTCCCGCTACTGGGGCAGACACTCTACTACCACTACACCATCGAGGTGGAAAAGCTCTTTAATGATAGGGATTATCAGTATCTTCCATCTAAACAAATGCTAGTTATGGCTTGACCTCCTTGGCGCTCAGGATTGCGGGGTTAGCATAACGACTGACTCGCTGGTGTCAGGATAAATGGACCAGTAGTAGGCCTACTGGTTACTTTCCCAGGAAACGCCGTGATATAACTGGTGAAAATGTGTAAAACCCCGTGCAGAAACAACAACAAAAAACAACCAACCCAATCTAAACAGATAATTTTTCTGTCCTGTTCATGTCATGCTTTCACTTACCGAGGAATGTGTTGAGACTGGATGAAGACGGAGCAAACAGTGGACATTATCAATTGAGATTGATTGATTGGGGTTTAACGCCGTTTTTAACAATTTCTCAATTATATCACGGCGGCCAGTTCACCTACTCATGCAATTCCTGGTTTTCTCACACCAGTACTCCACACAACAATCTTCCCAAGCAACTGGCTGCTTTTCAACATAGACTTAGCCCATTGGTGGAAGACGAATGACGCATGTCGCATTGACTTTTGTCAATCCTCGGAATGAAAGTTGGTCGAGCCGGGATTCGAACTAACAACCCAGAGATTGACATCCCGCGTCGCTACCGGGGCTTGGCTCTCACTGTTGAAACAGTGTGTTTATAAAGAAACAATCCACTGAAATATATCAGTAATCTATTGAAATAAAAATATATATGAACCGTTCCACGAGAAAACCAACATGATGAACTCTGCGTAATGTACCGACCCAGATTAGCCTGTGCAGTCCGAGCATGCTAATCCGGTCCGACAAATTCCGTCTCCTTGGGATACAGGTATGATTCCTGAAACGGAATCCACAGGAGGCGAAAACTCTTTGTCCGGGTTAGCCTGCGCGGCATGCTCGGGCTGATCCGGATCGAAATATTAGGCAGAATCCGCAATGTTGGTTTTCTCATGAAACGGCTCATATACAATACAATTCTGACAAACACAGTTCATATAGAGAAGATAACTTGGATGAGCAAGGATATCTGTATGTGATGGATGCTCTGCGAAAACCGATATTAAGGTATCTTTGCCAATTGAAGATCCAAATCAGACATCGCATCCGTCCTGTATGATCTTGCTCTGCACTATTCGCACAATAATCAAGAAAGCTTTGTAAAACAATAGATTTAAATATTTATGGATATGCGGGCAGGTCTTTTTCCATACATTGGTTTTCCTGGAGCACGTGTGATACTAACGCTAGGTTTAACTTCCGGGAGCGAATGATTTAATTCCCGTTGACATCAAAGCTCATTTTGAGTGCTTAAGTAAAACCATTAAAGATTATATATGTTAGAAACTAAAATCCGGCAATTAAAACATAAACAATATGACAAGTAAGTTAAACATAAACAAGAGGCCCATGAGGGCCTATGCTCTACTGGTATGGTTCTTTGGTCATTTTCAATCCAGAGCATGTATGTATGGTGAAGATCGGATAGTAAATGGAGGCTCTTTTGTGTTCACAAGCTGTATTATAGCAATTTTTACAATTTCATGGACCATAATCCAGTCTTGGCGGATCTGGCTGGTTTTCAAAAGGAACCAAGCTCTCATCAATATTTAACTACTATCTAAGTTTGGTGAAGATCAGATAGTAAATAGAGCCTCTATTGTGTTCACATGCTCAATTATAGCAATTTGAACAATTTCAACGGCCATAATCCAGTCTTGCATGGGCGGATCTGGCTGGTTTACGAAAGGAACCGAGCTCTCATGGATATCTAACTACTGTATAAGTTTGGTTGAGATACAATCAAAAGTGAAGACTGTATCGTGTTAACATGCTCTTTTATAGCAATTTTGACCATTTCAAGGGCCATAATCCAGTCATGCATGAGCGGATCTGGCTGGTTTTCGAAAGGAACCGAGCTCTCATGGATATCTAACTACTGTATAAGTTTGGTTGAGATACAATCAAAAGTGAAGACTATCGTGTTAACAAGAAATTGTTTACGGACGCACGCACGACGGGCAAATCGCCATGACATAAGCCCTTCTGGCCTTTGGCCAGTACAGCTAAAAACGAGAGAAGCATAGCACAAGTATAGTAAATAAACAAAAACGAGTTAGGGAAAGTCTCAAAAACATTATAAAACTATCGTAAAGCAAAAACAAGTAATCTTAAAACATAATTAGAGCCGTCCCGCGAGTAAACCAACATGGTCTATCCCCCCGAGACGAAATGTGTCAGCTCGGATCAGTGTGCGCGGCCTGCGCATGCTGATCTGGGTCGATACATTACGCAGAGGCCATAATGTTTGGTTTTCTCGCGGGACGGCTCATTATATCTTTTTAAAATAATAATAATTTCCTAGAGCATCGCTCATGTACATGTGCTATATTTACGATAAGGTCGGTTTTGCTGAAGCAAACAGATCCTTTCAAGTTTCCAAAGATCAAATATCTTTTTTTGTTAGTTCAACGAATGCTAAACTCTCCCCTATAATGACATATATGCGTATACATACATTGCATTAGCATCGGCAAAGTGCATTGCCTTTAGCCATTTACATAGTTAGTTATATAACTCATTGTAACTGAATGGACTGTGTGTGGCATACACTTTAATCATATTACCAATCAGAAATCCTTTGGGAATTTCGGTGGTCTGGCCGAAAACAGGGTGAATGAAGATTATGCAAAAAATCACGTCGGAGCATATCATACACACGAGTATTCAAAGCGGATTGATTTATTGGCGTTGAAAACGGCGTTAATGTTACGGCATCGGGGCTAGATCTTATAGTTATCATTGCGAGAAGCCGTGGGTCGATTCTCGGTAAGGTCATATAAAATAATAACAAATTATATTGCCTTCTTGGTCCTCGGCATTACGGGGTAAGTATTGGGACTTATTCGCTTGAGTCGGGATAAATGGACCAGTACTACTGGTAAATTACACTGGAAATACAGTGATATAAATGGAATACTATTGTAAAATAACTATCCAAACACAATCTTCTACTTTGAATCATTATCGAACACAAAACAGTTTTTGTTTTATCTTTCTTTAGGAAATATGACTCGTAAATGTGTCGATGATAAATAATAATGTTCAACGCCTTATAAAGTATTTTTGTCAACGAATGATGTATACAATTGAACAAATACAAAACACATTAATCAACGTTTATTTTTAAATTAATCTTTAATCTATTGATCTATTTACGATACAAATTGATGATTGTCAACATTGCCATTATTCAATATAAAGTAAACCACTATTTATTTTTCAAAAAGCCTTTTGTGTTATGATAAAACACGTTTACTCAACTAATGATTCTACATTTTAAATACAAAAGTAACCTATTAAATATTCATTATACATAGGGACTATAATGTTGCACTAGTGATACATGGATTTGTATTGTACAATGAGGCGCGTGTTAAATTGATATCACGCGAGACCGAATGTCAAGAGAGATGTCAATTTGACCACGCCCCGAGTAGACAATACTAAGCTACTGCAAAATAATTTTCCTTTTATTATATACCTAGTAACACTTTTAATACAGAATTTAGAAAAAATATGTGAAAAAGTGTTTGATCAATGCAAACTCATCAAGATAATTATTCTGACAAAGATTCAAAAAGCAGTGTTATCAAGATTTTCCTTCATTTGGACTAGTGAACTATTTTATTTTACCCGATATGACCCATACTCGAACATGGACTAGATATTATCAATACAAACATTCTGACAAAGTTTCAAGCTGCTGAAGCAAAGAATGCAGCATATGTTCCTTCAATTTGGCCTAGTGATCTAGTTTTCAAGCTTTGAACATTTTGAAAGAGGACATCAAAAAAGTATTTATGTGCGGTTCAGTTAAAATTTGTCAAGTTGTTTTAAAGCAGCTGTTGTTAAAATAAATGGTTACTGATGGGTATTGCATTGCTCACATTTGCTAAAACCAAATATAAATTTCAGTTAATTGATTAAATTGTATGTATTTAGCTACAGTGTCATTTTGTCCCCCACTGAGATTTGAACTCAGAACTCCTGGCTAGACCAGGTGTTTTACCAGTTAAAACTATAAGGTCTCAAAATGTAGCTAAACACATTTAATTTACACTCAAGATTGTCGTCAAAGAAAGTCATAAATGGAAAATGCTTCATTTTCTTTACCAAAAAAGGGGAACTCCTAATAAATCAGAGCCTGTGATAGTTTTATTGTAGTCTAAAATGCGTAACAAATGACGCATATTAGAACAAAGTTTCAACATGCTCAAGTTTACAATGTGGCTTCCAGAGTGTTAACAAGATTTTCATTAAATTTGGCCTAGTGACCTAGTTTTTGACCCGACATGACCCAGTTTCGAACTTGGCCTAGATATCATCAAGACAAAGTTTCTGACAAAGTTTCAACATGTTCAAGCTTCCAGAGTGTTAACAAGATTTTCATTAAAAAAGGCTTGCATGCAAAATCTTAACCAAGGCGTGACGTGAACGCCGAAGGCAATGCCAGGGTGAGTAGTATAGCTCTCATATTTTTCGAATATTAAAGTTTACCTCAAGCTGTAATATGTCAATCAGAAACTGCAGCATATATTTTAACCTTTTCCCTTAAACAGCCGCTTTCTGACGCCTCTGCAGCAGACGACTTTTGAAAACATTGCGATTGCTCAAAACAAGCCAGAGATTTTTTATATTTTTGTACAGATGTTTTCAAAGTCATCTGCTCCAGATTTGTTTTATGTTGGAAAGGGACATTGCAAAATGGTTGAGTGGAGAACTAAAGTTTTATTTTAAGACAATCAAATTTTGGTCCAATGTTCATGAACAGTCTGTTGCGACTTGGGCAGAACATCTAGGGGTGGTGAGTTACAGTATGAACTCCAGCTCTGCCAACATTCTTTCAAACTTCAATTTTAAGGGCCATAATCCAGTCTTGGATGGGCGGATCTGGCTGGTTTGCAAAAGGAACCGAGCTCTCATCAATATTTAACATTGTGTTCACAAGCTCTATTATAAAATTTTCGACAATTCCAAGGGCCATAATCCAGTCTTGCATGGGCGGATCTGAAGACTGTATCGTGTTCACAAGAAATTGTTTACGGATGCACAGACAACAGACACTAGCCACGGCATAAGCTCTTCTGGCGTTTGGCCGGTAGAGCTACAAACTAGTTGACAGATTATCAAATAATTTTGAGGGAAAATTAAAAAAAAAACAAGGAATTTTCAAGAATTGTAATCCCTCACTTTATTGCTTATCTAAAACAAGAGGGCCATGAGGCCCTGGAATCGCAACTCTTTCAGCGCCAATGGCAATATCATCAAGACAAATTTCTCACAAAAAGTCAAAAATGCGATCTAGTAGTGTTAACTAGATTGTTCTACAATTTGGCTCAAGTTTAAAAAATGCGGCTTCAAGAGTGTATATTTAACATGCTCAAGCCAAAAATGCGGTTTCATGAAGATTGGATGCAAAATGTTGCCACTAGAGTGTTAACAATCAAATGTTGACGACGGACGACGGACAAAAGGCGATCACAAAAATGGTAGTAATTGCAGCCATTCTTGGTGCTCAGGGTTACGTGGTAAACATTATGACTGATTGACTGGCTGGTGTCAGTACTGGTAACTTACCCAGGAAACACCATGATATAACTGAACAATTGTTGAAAGTAGCATTAAACACCAAACAATTAATCAATCCCTTGACAAGGGATTGAACCCCCTGGTCTCCTTCTCCATAGACAGACATTCTAACCGCTGCACCAGAGATAGTCAAAAACGTCTTGTCAAGTATAGAAATTAAACTTGAAAGGTAGAGATTCTAATCAGGCCCCAAACTATAAAACATTCTCTGTGCAGCAAAATGAACTCTGTGCTCCAAATAAGACATTTGATTAGTAAATTTCAAGACTAAATTTGCTTCAAGAACTTGAGCACAAATTATGAGCATAGATGAAACTTTTATAGTTTTGAAGCCAGGTTTGTGAGATGCAAGATTGTTTGGACGAATACATTATGTCCACTGCCAATGTGTCAGTAAGTGAAGCATGATTGACAAATAACGTAAAAGTGATCCCTTGATTGCCAAGGCAAGCAACACAAAAACAAGAGGTGTGGCCTCTCTTGATCTGTCCCATTCAAACGTTTAAATTCAAAGAAATAACTTTTGCAGCTTCATCTGTTTTGGTGGGGAAATATCTCTGGGCGAACTTTGTACTTCACATTTTCCGTAAATTTATCCTGATTACCTAGCAAGGCAAAGTCATTGTGAGCAGATCCATTCTGATGAAATCCATTACTCAATGTTGTAGGTGGCCCTGGGGTTCTGCGCTTACTTTGAAGTGGGGGATCACATTGGAGTGCTGAAATATAACAAAGATGACTTCATGTAAAAAGGGAGTACATGTATTACTAGACAACTTTGACCTTATCCTGACATTTGTTCAAACCACTGATGACGATCACCCTCACTTACTCTGTCACTCATCTAGCTAAAATAACCATACTTTTCGATCTATGATTTATTTCTTCAGATAGCAAGTCATTTCTGAGAAAAATATTTTTAAAAGAGTCAAACTCCCAATGAGTTAATTATAGTACAGCAGCTGCTATACAGCATACAGCAATACAGCTATCCATTAACTTTCGGCCCTGGTAGCCATGTATTTTTTTTTTTTCGTTCAAAACAAGAATTGAAGTTTCTGCGGAAAAGTTCCCATGATACTGATGACAACTTAATGGACTCCTTTATGACAGATACTTTTTAAAACATTGTGGGAAAAGGAGAAATGACACAAACAATTAGCTTATCTCCTTTTTCAACTCTGTATCACAATTGTCTCTTCATAGTCAACCTATTACATTGTTTGCAAAATAGAAATCTCCTATAATATATCTAGTAGAAGATGAATGTTTTACCCTTTCCCTCATATAAACGCTTTTTGACGCCTCTGCAGCAGACAGCTTTTTGAAAACATAGTGACAAAACGTGCAATTTCTCCTTTTGTCACAATGTTTTCCACTTTTAGTCATCGGTTATCCATTCAATTATGGAGATTTTCTATGTTTTGACAAAATACGTTCAAAGTCGTCTGCTGCAGAATTGTCGTATGAGGGAAAAGGTTAAAATGATAAAAAACATTTGTGCACCAATCCAAAATAATTAAACTTTTTTGTTTTTTTTATTTTTAATGATTTTGCTTGTATTGAGCCACTTCTCCTTTTTAGTCCTTTCTCACTTGCAGAGGCTTTTAGACTCATCTGCAGTAAACAACTATTGAAAACATTGTGACAAGAGCAGAAATTGCTCATGACAAATTTCTCCCTTTGCCACACAATGTTTTCAACTATGTTCAATAAATATACTTTCACATATAATCATCTTCCATATTTTCCCCGAAGATATTTTCGATCATCCCCTGCAGATTGGTTGTATGTGGGTTAAATCTGCATCAGAGTTGTACTGCCATGATTGCAGTTGTCAAGATATTGACTTCTTCTTTCCTGGAATCCGACCACGTCGGGGATTTCGAAACCGGGTTCGATCCCCAGTCGCGGCACTACGGTCATGGTGGAGTGCCCTTGGGCAAGGCACATTTTCTAGCCTAGTACTGGTTTGTTTACCGAGGGATCATGAATAATTAGAATTAATTGCGCGCTAAATGACCTTAGCTGTCGATGCGCCATAAAACAATATACATTCATTCTTCTTTCCTTAGTTAATTACATGGTCTTTCAAAGCAGACAAATAAAAAACAATCATATTAGGTACCAGTAAAAGCTTAACCATTGCAATGCTGAATTTTTAAAATGGACTTATCCAGCTATACACATGGAAGAGTCCATAACCAATTCTAGGAATATCAAGATTAAAATGTTGAGTTAAGCAACCAACAGTATAGAGACAAGTCTTCATTAGTAAAAAAGGCTTCAAAACATTGGTTCCATCAACTAAAGGATTTAAATCTACATCATATTGTTTTTATGCATTCATCAAGCTTTCTCTTCTCTATTTTTTTGGCCTTATCTTCATTATAATTCTAATAGAATGTATTAACCCTTTCCCTCATATGACAATTCTGCACCAGACGACTTTGAACATATTTTGTCAAAAAATAGAAAATCTCTTTATTGAATGGACAACCTAAGTATGACTTAAAGTGGAAAACATTGTTTTGAGCAATTTCTTCTTTTGTCACTATGTTTTCAAAAAGCCGTCTATATGAGGGAAAGGGTTAATTAACAGAGAGGACACATATAATTTATAGAGGTTAAATAGAATACTGAGTTTAAATACACAGTGCACTTCAAGAGACATTAACATAACACACAAAAACCAACTTTTAAAAACAAATTATCCAGCCATTATTAGTATTTGGAACAAGTAATAAATAATAAATTAGAGCTGATCAGACTGTTTCGCAGCCCAGGCTGGTCGCAAAGTCTTAAACGTTAGTTTTCTTGTGATGTGGTTCACATGATTTTGAGACTGGGGAGACATCTGTCAAACATATGGAAAATGAGAGACTGCTTATTTACCCTTCCCCACATACAAGGAATCTGCAGAAGACGACTTTGAAAAGATCTTCGCAAAAACCCGGACAATATCTATAAATGAAGGCATAATCACTGAACAAAATTGAAAACATTGAGGCAAAAGGAGAAATTGCTTGTTTTGAGCAATTTCTCCTTTTGTCGCAATGTTTTCAAAAATTGTCTGCTGAAGTCACAAAGCATTTATATGTTGGATAGGGTTAAGAACAATTAAGCAATGATTTTCTTCCATAGTGTTTGCAACTGTTGTCCAGTGTTCAACACTTTCCCACATGCGACAAATCTGCAGCAGTTGACTTTGAACAACATATAGACAAAAAGTATGTAAAATATCCATAAATGAATGTTTCATCATTAAAAAAAGTGCGACAAAAGATGATAAAAAAGTTGTGTGGTGCGCGTCTTGTTGTACTGATATCACGTAAAGGGATACGGTAGCTATTTAACAACTGTTGAACTACAGTTCCTGTTTATTGTCAGATGTGACATAACCATCATTGCTGTTTATACTACATACTACATGCAAACTGACAACCCAGACTGCTGAGACTGTACATATGCACAGACTCACCTGAGTCTTCACTGTTCACAGATGTGACCTGTAATGAAATACAATAATTCAAAATGTGTTTCAACTACAGCAACGCTTTTTGCCCGATTCATAGTACATACCCCACAATGCTTTTTGACTTACAGGTTGGGGATTTTTCTACAATGAACGTCTTTACAAGTTAAACCTCAGTACAACCTTGATAACTAAAAGTAAACAACTTCTTGTAATCATATGGATGCATGGATCTCATATACTTCAAGCTTGTTTAGTAAAAAAAGTTGACAAAATAATAAACTTAAAGAGAACGAGCCACAGTGAATCCATATGTAACATAATTTAACCTCTTCCAAAATACAACAAATCTGTAGCTGATGACTTTAAAAACAACTAAACAAATACATGGAAAATCTATATAATTGAAAGGATAGTTTTCAATAGAGTTGAAAAAATTGTGGCAAAATGGGAAAGTGCTCATTATGAGCAATTTCTCCTTTTGCCACAATGTTTTCAAAATAAATTCAAAATGCAGAGACGTCAAAAAACATATGTGGGAAAGGGTTAAAAGAAAAAGAAAAATTAATATTGATGAGAGAAGATGACAAAACAGACATGATAATTAGAAACAAGAGGGCCATGAGGCCCTGGAATCGCTCACCTGAGAATGGGCTATTTAAGACATAACTCTTTCAGCACCAATGGCAATATCATCAAGACGAACTTTCTGACAAAATTTCAAGAAGCTCAAGTCAAAAATGCGATCTCTATAGTGTTAACTAGATTGTTCTACAATTTGGCCTAGTGACTTAGTTGTTGACCTGACCTGACCCATATTCGAACTTGGCCTAGATATCATCAGGACAAAGTTTCTGACAAAGTTTCAACATGCTCAAGTTTAAAATGTGGCTTCCAAAGTGTTAACAATATTTTTCTTAAATTTGGCCTAGTGACCTAGTTTTTGACCCAACATGACCCATATTCAAACTCGGCCTAGATATCGTCAAGACAAACTTTCTGATAAAGTTTCAACATGCTCAAGTTTAAAATGTTGCTTCCAGAGTGCTAACAAGATTTTCCTTAAATTTGGCCTAGTGACCTAGTTTTTGACCCAACATGACCCATATTCAAACTTGGCCTAGATATCGTCAAGACAAACTTTCTGATAAAGTTTCAACATGCTCAAGTTTAAAATGTGGCTTCCAGAGTGTTAACAAGATTTCTTCAATTTGGCCTAGTGACCTAATTTTTGACCCAACATGACCTATATTCGAACTTGGCCTAGATATTACTAAGACAAACATTCTGACAATGTTTCAACATGCTCAAGCCAAAAATGCGACTTCCAGAGTGTTAACAAGATTTTCCTTAAATTGGGCCTTAAGTGACCTAGTTTTTAACCCGACATGACCCAGTTTCGGCCTAGATTTGATTGAGATATATGTTCTGATAAACTATCATGAAGATTGGATGAAAAAAAAGTTTACAGACGCACAGACTCACAACAGACAATTCGCCATGACATAAACTTTCAGCCAGTGGAGTTAAAAATCAAGAAAACATTTTTGAAAGAAGAATAGATGAGTTTCTTACCTTTTTCATGGGTTGATAATCAGCAACGCTTGCTTTTAACTGAAAACAGTATGTGTTATATCAAATAAATAACTGTTTCTTTTTTTTGTCACATCACATTTGTGGCAGACTAGAAATTGAAGTATATATAATAAATTTTATAAAATGTATAGCCATTCAGTTGCAATAGGGCAATGGACAAAATATTTGAATTGTGGGTATGTTGTTTACGCACGGGTGAACCCGTGCGCAGTTTGTGTAAGCAAATCATTCTACCAGTCAGTCACGTACAGGCAAGACATGTTCAATTTAGTAGAATAGAGGACCACGTGCTAAAATGGAGGAGCAAAATAATTTACTTTCCCAGATGGAAACTTTAATTACCAGCCGTCTTGAAGGGTTTGAGACGCGCATGGTTGACGCACAGAGAAAAATTGCAGAATCACAATACGACAAATTGCAGCAGAGTTGCAATACTGTAGATAAATACCAGTTCAGAAGAAAGGGAAACGAGGAGCAGAGGCGTCAGAAAGGGTCTATATGAGGGAAAGGGATAATACCCATGCACACTGCTTTCATATAGAATAAAAAATTCTTCGTTATTATGTGTACCGGGTTTTGTTTAGAAAGCGGAAGAATTAGTTTGCTCTACAAAGAGTGTATATAACACAGACACACAATCTGACATGGTGGTTCCAGTCAACATCTGCCTTACATTGTTGTGAGGATAAAATAACTTTTGAAAACATTGTAACAAAAGGAGAATGTGCTCAAAACAAGCAATTTCTCCTTCTGCCACAATGTTTTCAATTTTACCTTTAACTAGAACTATCACTGAAGATGATAAATACCCCAAAAACAGCACCTTGACTCAAAATATGGCTTCCGACCGACCGACCTATAGGTAGTCCTATCAAACAGTACTCATTTTGACCTTTCACCATGACCTTGAGCCACCTCATCATGGTGAACATGTGTTCCTAGTAACTTGAGAATCCTATGATGCATGGTTGAGATGCGGGCCGGACAAGGTAGTCCTATCAAACAGTACTCATTTTGATCTTAACCCTTTCCCTCATATAGACGCTTTCTGACGCCTCTGCAGCAGACAGCTTTTTGAAAACATAGTGACAAAAGAAGAAATTGCACAAAACGTGCAATTTCTCCTTTTGCCACAATGTTTTCCACTTTTAGTCATAGGTTATTCATTCAATTATGGAGATTTTCTATGATTTGACAAAATACGTTCAAAGTCGTCTGCTGCAGAATTGTCGTATGAGGGAAAGGGTTAAAGTGTGACCTTGACCTTTAAGGTACAGGCCTGGGTCTTGTGAGCGACACGCCGCCTCATCATGGTGCCAAGTTTCTTTGAAATCCTATAATTCATGGTTGAAATGCAGGCCGGACAAGGTAGTTCTATCAAATAGTACTCATTTTGACCTTTGACCTCTAAGTGTGACCTTGACATTTGAGGCACAGGCCTGGGTATTGTGCGAGACACGCCGCCTCATCATGGTGAACGTTTGTGCCAAGTTTCGTTCAAATGCATGGTTAAGATGCGGGCCGGACAAGGTAAGGTGGGACTGACAGATAGACAGACGGACAGACGTAAAAGGGCTATAACTCTGTAAAATAACATGCAATTGTAAGACCTTTAGGGTATGCACATCTTCTCTTGGTATAGAAGCTTCATGTTAATTTTATTGAATTCCACCCAGTGGTTTGTAAGAAATAGGCCGGACAAAATATGGCTTCCGACTGACACAGTGACTCCTATATACCCCCCAAAACTTTGTTTTTTGGGGGTATAATAATAGAGATATTTTATAGTTTTAGGTAGTTGTTGTTGAAAGTCGTCTGCTGCAGATTTCTTATATGTGGGAAAGGAATAATTCACATAGAAATATCACTTACATGGAATTTATCATGGACTTCCAATTTAGGGGTGTTCAGTCCTAGTCTGTTCCTACTGCCACTCCAATAGCTATCACAACTGCAAAATCACTTATCACAATACGCACCTGCAAATAAAATACATAATATAACAACATAACTCCAATAGCTATCACAATTGCAGAATTACTTATCACAATACGCACCAGCAAATAGCATACATAATGTAACCAAACAGAGCTCCAAATATTGTCGCGTTATCACGATACAATCAAAGTACTGAAGTACTGGTAACGAATTATTTTGAAAATTAATTAATAATTACATTATGTTTTTTGTTTGTTTTAAACTTGCTTTAAAACTTAGTAGTTTTTAGACAATCTAGTCTATTTCATGATTATAAATAATCTTTGTCCATATATATTTTAAAAGAGACATCTGGAAATGTTCAATATATACTGTAATATACTGGGTGTATACGGATAAGTGTGAAAATGTATGGGTAAAACATTTTTTTATTTAAAAAAAATAAACATGCATAATGTAGTAGCATAACGGACAACATATGCTAGTCGCACTGTTGCATACTATGTCTTTTTCAAAACATTCATTACTTTATTATTTGAGTAAAAACTTAAAATCACAAAATTTGGAAGCAATATAGTAAAAATTGAGATAATGTAATTTTGCTCATTTTTTTTAAAGCTTGTTACATGGTTTGTTTATTAACCCTTTCCCACTTACAACACATCTGCAGCAGACGACTTTGAACATATCTTTGCAAACAAATATAAAGCTCTCTATAATGGAGGTAAAATACAAAGGGGAAGAAGATATTATGGGAAAATTGGAATTGCTTGCATTGAGCAAGTTCTACTTCAGTCAAAATGTGTTCTAAAGATGTCTACAGCAATGTCATCAGAAAACCTCTACATGGGGTAAAGCAGGGTTTTACACCAGTACAAAATGTTGGGAGTCCTTGGGATGCAGTCATGTAAAATTAGGGAGTCCCTCCCTAAAAAACAGGGGTCCCAATACATGATACGGAGCCAAATGTTTATTGTTATATTATGTGTAAGCTGTTGTTATACATATTCATGATTATTATGATTTATCATAAATTTGTATAAAACAGCTTATGAATTTAAAATGTATTATCAAATTTAATTTATGCTACTTTGCACAGTAATGATATTGCTAAGCTTTTTTTTCTGTCTCACAACTTGTCTACTTTTTGGTATCGTAAATAAAGAAAAAGAAAATGCTGATTGTTTAAGTTTTTTTAATTACTGGAATTTTCTAACTTTCTTTCCAATATTCTCCGAAACTGACGTACTTTCATTGCAACATTTCTCCTCAACTTCTAATTCGGGCTTTCTTTTTCCCCATATCGACCGCAAATCCGTTTGTTTTGACATATTAGCGTCAAGCGTATCGAATAGTTTTCGGACGTGTAAAAATACCGATAGCTTCGAAGATAGTGTTTTCCTCCGACGACGATTGGTCAATTCATGTCACGTGTGTACTCCAGAGCTCGCATAATGAGATTCCTAATTCTATTATTAGAAGCAGGGAAAACCAGCTTTTTAACATTTGATGGATGTATAATATATTCTGGGCTAGAATTTATGTTCGCATATTCGCGAATTGCAAATTTCAATTTGCCGGGTGAGATTTCAGCCACTAGCATATTATTGCCAGTGAAATTGTTGGACCGAAATACTACGCATTTCTAATCGTCGATCTTTTATGACGTTATTCCATTTCAATTGATAAATGTCTCGCGCACATGCCAATTCAAAGACCCCAATATTGGTGACGTTTACTGCATACATTGAGAACAACAAGTTTTAATTTACATATCGCAAATACGATTGGCTGGAATAGTCACGTGTATATTTGGTTTCCCAAATTGTATTTTTATCTACAGATATCTATGATTGGCTGGAATAGTCACGTGTATATGTTTGATTTCCCAAAATATATTTTCTCTACGGAGCTTGTATACGATGACTAGATCTAGTTATATTGTACTTTACCTTTTTAATATGATCTTTTTACAGGCATGCGTCCGATGGGACTCAATTTTATTTTTTTCAGGGGTTCCGGTTTATCATTTTATGCGTATTAGACGCAGAAATGCGCGTCCCGTAAAACCCTGCATGGTTCTTCAGCATGGGTTCGACTTCCGTTAACTACGTCACTCACTAGTGAATGGGCATATAACTAAAAATTCATACGCTTGCCGACAAATGAAATATATATGCATTTACTGTTAATTTTATATTTTCTAGAGAATTGATTATCTATGTTGATTCGATAGTATAAATATGACTTCACTGTATTGAAACAAGAGGGCCAAGATGGCCCTAAATCGATCACCTAATTGATAGTAAATTAGTAGCAAATATTTAACTGCAAATATCTTGGAAAATTTTATCAGGGAATGCAAATGAAACTGCAAAGGAGTGGACACTTCTCAAGAAACAGCTTATCAGTAAAGGCCATTTATATCTTGAAATCTAACAAGAACTTTAATAAGAATGGAATTATAAAGTTTTTGTCATTTTGCACCTTTCCTGATGCCGCCTTGCTGCCCTGTTTTTCAACGAAATCAATATGGCTTCAACAGTTTGTTTAGAGGGTCACTTAAGGAACATTTCTACCAAATTATCTTGCAATCGCACAAGTAGATTATGGAGGAAAAGGATTTTAAAATTTGGGTATTTTTCTCACTTTCTGATGCCGCAGCAACCAAAGTTATCAATGGAATTTAAATCTTTGAACAATTTTGAAAGAGGACCACCAAAGGAACATTCTTGTGATGTTTTGTGGAAATTGGTCTATTGGAATGGTAGGAGTTGGTTGTCATTTGTAGCTAAAAGTTCAATTTACCCTTTTTGTGACGACGCCTGGTTGATATGATTGTGTAACCAATCAAAACGGCTTAAACAAATTAAATAGAGGATCATTACAGTAAGATTCGTATTATATTTTCTTAAAATCAGACAAACACTTTCATAAAAAATGGAATTTTCAAATTTTGTCATTTTGCCCCTTTTCTGATGCCGCCTGACTGCCATGTTTTTCGACCAATCAGTATGGCTTGAACACATTTTATAGAGGGTCACCCAAGGAACATTTCTACCAAATTATATTTGAATCTGACAGGCAGATTCGGAGGAGAAGATTTTTAAAGTTTGGACATTAAATCGATCACCTGATTGATAGTGTATGGTGAGTGTAAGGAACGACAACTCTGCGAAGGAGATTGCCCTTGCATAATACTCTGCCAAGTGTTACCTCCCTTAGACCATCAATCTAATAACCATATGTCATTTGAAGCAAAAAGTTAATTTTACTCCTTTTCTGATGCTGCTTGGTTGCTATGCCTTTCAACAAATCAATATGGCTTGACAAAGTATGTAGATGATCAATGAAAGAACATTTCTACAAAACTATCTTTAAATCAGACAAGCACTTTTATAAGGATACTTTATTAAAGTATTGTCATTTTGCCCCTTTTTTGATGCCGCCGGACTGCCATGTTTTTCGACCAATCAGTATGGCTTGAACAATTTTTATAGAGGGTCACCCAAGGAACATTTCTACCAAATTATATTTGAATCTGACAGGCAGATTCGGAGGAGAAGATTTTCAAAGTTTGGACATTTTGTCCCCTTTCTGATGCCGCAGCAACCAAAGTTCTCAATGGAATTTAAATCTTTGAACAACTTTGAAAGAGGCCAACCAGAGGAACAGTCCTGTGATGTTTCACGAAAATTGTCCTTGGAGTTTGGGAGGAGTTGATGTTTAAAGCTAAAAGTTAACACCAGACGGACGACGGACAAAAAGTGATCAGAATAGCTCACCTTCAGCCTTCGGCTAAGGTGATCTAAAAACACGTAGAAGTCATTTTAATATCGAAAATATACTAGGACTATTTAGGTGCAGATAATGTGTATTCTAAGCGGAAGTGTAGTTTAACCGTGATTTCCGCCAAAGCAACACGATCGCGTTAACCGCATTATTTTTTGAGAAAAAATAATTCGTTAAAAATACAAAATTATATTGGGAGACAATCACACCAAGATCTTGATTGCTTGGGGTTTAACGCCGTTTTCAACAATTTTTCAGTCATATTACGATAGCCAGTTCACCTACCCATGTGTTTCCTGGCTTCCTCATACCAGTACTCCATACAACAATCTTTCCAAGCAACTGACTGCTTTTCCAGATAGACTATTAGCCCATTGGTGGAGGATGAGTGATGCTTGTCACATTTACTTTAATCAAACGTTGGAAAGAATGTTGGCAAAGCAGGGGTTTAAACTCACAACCGCTGAATTGACACCACTCGTCGCTATCAGCTGAGCTACCGGGGCCATGCCCGAGATCTTGATATGGTGTGTTTGTGAAACACAAATGTGCTTGAGTTGGCAATACAAGTAGGTCAAAGGTCAAGGACACAATATCAATAATATTGAAATATCCCTTTCACACATGTTGACACTGACACCTCTGCAACAGACGACTTTTGAAAACATTGTGGGAAAATAATTACACTTTCCTTTACAGAGATTTTGTTATATTTTTGCAAATATTTTTTCAAAGTCATCTGCTACAGATTTGAAGTGTGTGGGAAAGGGATATCTGAAAAGATTTCATCACTAAGAATACACATGCCTAATACGAAAATTTAACCCTTTCCAGTTTGCAAATGCATTTTGACGCAGTTGAAGCGAATGTGTGTGGCAAAAGATAAAATTGTTCATAATAAGATAATAAGAAGTTATTTTCCTGCTTGCAGACACATTTTGACTCATTTGCAAAAGACAACATTCGAAAACGGTGTGTGTGGAAAAAGATGGAATCGTTCACAATAAAAAAAAAATCTTTTGCCATAATGTCTTCAACTATATTCAGTAATTATACCTTCATAGAGATTTTCTAAACCTTTGTCTAGATATTTTGAAAACAACCTATGAAATATATAGACAAAAATATGGAAAATCTTTATAAATGAAAGTGTAACTAGAATTGTTTTTAAAAAAACAGATGTCTCCCCCTCAAATATCTGTCAAAATCTCTCAAAACATTCCAACCTATAAAGCAGACAATGGGTTCTGCACATCACCTTGATGAGGTGAACATCTGACACAAGTTTCATGAAAATCCTTCAAGCCGTTTTGGAGATATGGAGCGGACACGAAAAACAGGCTCAAACCTTTGACCTTCAAGCCTGACCTTGACCTTGAACCGGTATGGTCGGAACATGGGTTCTGCACATCGCCTTCGTGAGGTGAACATCTGACACAAGTTTCATGAAAAAATTTCAAGCCGTTTTGGAGATATGGAGCGGACACGAAATTAAGGCTCAAACCTTTGACCTTCAAGTCTGACCTTGACATTGAACCTGTATGGTCGGGACATGGGTTCTGCACATCGCCTTCATGAGGTGAACATCTGACACAAGTTTCATGAAAATCCTTCAAGCCGTCTTGGAGATATGGAGCGGACACGATTTCGGACAGACGGACAGACAGACAGAAGGACAGACAGACAGACGCCCAGGACAAAAACAATATATCTCCCCTGTATACAGGGGGAGACATAATTATTCAATAGAGTTGAAACACTGTGCCATAAGTAATTAGTCCTTTTGCCACAGTGTTTTCAAAAGTTGTCTGCTGTAGATGCATCAAAATGGGTATGAAAGTGATAAAGGGAGGGTTAAAATACTTTGACAAAAAGAATTTTCAATTTAGATAATTGAACAGCTTTCCTTCATACAGACGCTTTCTGACGCCTCTGAAGCAGACTATTTTAAAAACATTGCGACAAGAGAAAAAATTGCTCATGATGAGCAATTTCTCCTTTTGCAACAATATTTTGCACTTTTAGTAATTGGTTATCCATCCATTCAATTATAGAGATTTTCCATTTTTGAAAAAAAAAATCAAAGTCGTCTGCTGCAGATTTCTTGTATGTGGGAAAGGGGTAAAACTGTTAACCTAAATTGATGTAATACAAGTAAGTGAAAACTTGACAGACAACTGAGAAGTGAACACAGGCACCACTTAAAAACACTATCCCTACCTTAGCTGGAAAGAATCGGCCATTTCTAGTGGCCAATATAAAACCAATATAAACAGGAGAAGAGACAAGAAAAACACGTCGGCTTCATAGTGACATCCCGGCCCTTCAAGTCTCCCGCCAAATTCCTCACACAAATCAGGATGGACAAGGTGCAAGTCTATGGTCTCATTTGACGTCAACGTGAATTGTTTGGAGAGATTTTCCATATTTCCCCAAATGATGCTTTCAAAGTCGTCTGCTGCAGATTTGTTGTATGATGGAAAGGGTTAAATGTTTTAAAGTTTTAGCAATGTAAGAACACAGGCACCACTAAAAAACACTATCCCTACCTTAGCTGGAAAGAATCGGCCATTTCTAGTGGCTTTCAGTGCATATGCACAAATCAGGATGGACAAGGTGCAAGTCTATGGTCTCATTTGACGTCAACGTGAATTGTGTCGTTGCATTCAAACTTGTCACATTTGTGAAAATAGGATACATATAAACATAGATAGAACTCTATAGAGGCTTCCGATATGAAAGTAGGTCAAATGGCAGTGTCGATATGTATCCTTTTTTCCTTCTGAGCATAACTCTTGCAAAAATCACTCTACCGGATAATCCCTGCTTTATGCACTTCTACCTGTTTGGAAACTTGAGTTGCGTTCTCAAGTGAATATGCTAAAGAGACCAAGTTTCGAAAGGCATAACTATTGCAAAAATCGCTGAACCGGAAAATCGCCGCTTCATGCACATCTACCCATTATAGTTATGATATTGACCAAGTTTTGAAAAGATTCAGTCAGAAACGTAGGAGTTGCGTTCACAAACCGCAATATCAATCAGCTACAGAGACTAAGTTACAAGGGACATAATCTTGCAAAAATCAATGAACCGGAAAATCAGAAACATAGGAGGAGTTACGTTCACAAGGCTGCAATATCAATCAGCTACAGAGACTAAGTTACAAGGGACATAAATCTTGCAAATATCAATGAACCGGTAAATCGCCGCTTCATGCACATCTACCCATTATAGTCATGACATTGACCAAGTTTTGAAAAGATTCGGTCAGAAACATAGGAGGAGTTGCGTTCACAAGGCTGCAATATCAATCAGCTACAGAGACTAAGTTACAAGGGAAATAAATCTTGCAAATATCAATGAACCGGAAAATCGCCGCTTCATGCACATCTACACATTATAGTTAAAGATATGGTCAGAAACGTAGGAGGAGTTGCGTTCACAAGAAATGGACATACGGACGGACAGACGGAGAAGATGACGCCAATATACCACCGCCTCCGTATAAAAAGCCATCTGCTGCAGGCCTCAGAGAGAGTCTATAAGAGGGAAAAACGGTAAACATAATTGGCTTGGACTTGATCACATGACAAAGTGCATTTAAATTTATTCATTTATAAATGAAGTTGATACTTTTAACCCTTGCCCACATACAGACATATTTTGACATATCTGCAGCAGCAGGAACTCTTTTGAAAACAATGTAGGAAAAAGAAAAATTGCTCATAATAGGCAATTTACCCTTTTCGAACAATAATTTATACCCCATTCAAAAGCTGTCCTTTTGTTTGGAGAGATTTTCCATATTTCCCCAAATGATGCTTTCAAAGTCGTCTGCTGCAGATTTGTTGTATGATGGAAAGGGTTAAATGTTTTAAAGTTTTAGCAAAGTAAGATATGTAGCTTTTTTCTATAGACAACAGTTTCTATACAAATGAATTAAATGTTTTAATCCTTGCTATAATAAAAAGGCTCACACAGACCATAATGGGCAAAATAACTCTAGACACATTTTGCTCTCTTTGTAAATGTCTCTTCAATAATTGTTTGTTTATTAGGGGTTTTCAATAATTTTTTATTTATATTATGGTGTTTACTGGGAATGTTACCAGTACTCGTGGTCCATTTATTCTGACTTGAGCTATAGTCAGTCTCTATGCTAACGAAAAAGTTGTCTGCTGCAGTGGATTCAGAAAGCGTCTGTATGTGGGAAAGGGCTAATTATATCTTATTTTAAAACCTAGTAGTGTATGAACCTTTTGCATCTAGACCACTGTATGCTCATTTATTTAGCAAGAATTAAAGGCAAGCAAATGAGAATGAATGAGAAAATCAATGATAAAACATGATAAACCCTGGCTACATTGCTAAAATAACAATCACATTTTCAACATTCTATAATGAATGAATTTTACAAGGGCTAATTATATCTTGTTTTAAAACCTAGTAGTGTATGAACCTTCTGCATCTAGACCATTGTATGCTCAATTATTTAGCAAGAATTAAAGGCAAGCAAATGAGAATGAATGAGAAAATCAATAATAAAACATGATAAACCCTGGCTACATTGCTAAAATAACAATCACATTTTAAAACTGATCACTAAATAAATACCCTAAAGTCATAATAAGTTACAAGGGACATAAATCTTGCAAATATCAATGAACCGGAAAATCGCCGCTTCATGCACATCTACACATTATAGTTATGACATTGACCAAGTTTTGAAAAGATACGGTCAGAAACGTAGGAGGAGTTTCGTTCACAAGAAATGGACGTACGGACGGACGTACAGACGGAGAAGATGACGCCAATATACGACCGCCTCCGGCGGCGTATAAAAACATGAACAGTCTCTAAAAATGAGAGTAAAATTATTGAATATAGTTGGAAATATTGTGGAAAAAAGAGAAAACACTCATTATGAGAAATACCTCCCTTTGCCAAAAAAGTTTACAGATATTGTGGAAAAAAGAGAAAACACTCATTATGAGAAATACCTCCCTTTGCCAAAAAAGTTTACAGAAGTCTTCTGCTGCAGATGTATAAAAATGTGTTTGTAATTGGAACAGGGTAAATATGAACACAAAAACGACCTGGCCGACAGTTAAGACAGATTAACGCTAGTTTCTTATTGAATATAGTTGGAAATATTGTGGAAAAAAGAGAAAACACTCATTATGAGAATACCTCCCTTTGCCAAAAAAGTTTACAGAAGTCTTCTGCTGCAGATGTATAAAAATGTGTTTGTAATTGGAACAGGGTAAATATGAACACAAAAACGACCTGGCCGACAGTTAAGACAGATTAACGCTAGTTTCTTATTGTGTTGTTCAAATCATCACATTGCTACATGTAATCTGGGACGACTAATACGTATATGTCGTCCCAGATGTAATACATTACCAATTTTAAAGCAAGATGATTTCTGAATGACTTAAAAAAATATTAAGCTGCAGCAGAAGCGTCAGAAAGCGTCTATATGAGGGAAAGCCTTAAAACTGATGTTGAAAGACCACGCATAGAAAAAATGGCCTGCATAGAGACTATCATTGGTCACAAGATTTTTCATATGATTTTACGTACCACAATTCCCTGTCTGACACATTGTTTACATTGGAATGGCTGTATAAGAACAGTTCTGACAGCTGCCTTAACCCTTTCCCTCATATAGACGCTTTCTGACGCCTCTGCAGCAGACGGCTCTTTGAAAACGAGCAATTTCTCCTTTTTGCCACAATGTTTTCCACTTATAGTCATAGGTTATCCATTCAATTATAGAGATCTTCTATTTTTTGACAAAATATGTTCAAAGTCGTCTGCTGCAGAATTGTCGTATGTGGGAAAGGGTTAAACAATGAGAAAAACATTTTTGGGTCTATTAACTGGCTGTTGAACTTCGAACATCACATTAGATAACAATACATTATTTTCTGTATTTTCTCTCTCTCAAAAGTTGAACGTTATCTGAAACCAATCATTTTATATACAGAAAAAGTTCTATAATTAGGTTTCACATGAAGGACTCAAACTGTTAAACCATTTCAACATTATTATATTACTATGGAGATGAACTTTCAATCCTATGACCTCCAACTATGACCTTGAAATCCTATGCCCTTGAACTATCACTTGGAGGGTCCACAACAATTTCCGGGGCGGATATCAGCTCTTTATCACTATGATCGTCCTTGTCGCTTTCTTCTTCATCAATATAAAATGCCACCGAGCCGTCTTTCTTTCCAGACTTTTTCGTTGGCGATGATGGTATCATTGGGAGATGACGATTATGATGACTGCCATGGTGATGGTGATGTCCGTTGGAATCTTTCTTGTGACGCTTTTTATGCTTCCTGAAAATCAAAGAGAATACCATGATGAGTTCTGTATTTTCAACAAGATGCGTTTTTAACCCTTTCCCTCATATAGACGCTTTCTGACGCCTCTGCAGCAGGCGGCTTTTTGAAAACATAGTGACAAAAGAAGAAATTGCTCAATTTCTTCTTTTGCCACAATGTTTTCCACTTTTAGTCATAGGTTATCCATTTAAATATAGAGATTTTCTATTTTATTACAAAAATTTTCAAAGTCATCTGCTGCAGAATTGTTGTATGAGGGAAAGGGTTAAACAACAATTAGTTGTACTAAAGTCATTTCATTTTCATAATGAGCAATTTCTCCTCTTTGCAACAATGTTTTGAATACTATTCAATAATTATGCTTTCATAATTTGTTGTATGTAAGAAACATACGACAAATATGCAGCTGATGAATTTGACAACATATTGGCAACAATATAAAAAAAATTCTCTATAAATTAAAGAAAATATAACCATTGAATAGAGTTAAAAACAATGTGACATTGTTTTCCATAGGTATCTGCAGGAGAAGCGTCAGAAATCGTCTGTATGTAAGAAAGGTTCATACTCCTCAAATGGATCATTCAGAATCAGATTTCACTGAAAATATCATACCAGCAAAAATAATATTACAACCATATCATCTCAATTCTTAGTCAGTTTCTGACCCAATATGACCCATATTCGAACTTGACCTAGATATTTTTAAGACAAACATTCTAATAAAGTTTCAACATGCTCAAGTTGAAAATATGGACTCTACAGTGTTAACCCTTTCCCTCATATATACGCTTTCTGACGCCTCTGCAGCAGACGGCTTTTTGAAAACATAGTGACAAAAGAAGAAATTGCACAAAACGTGCAATTTCTCCTTTTGTCACAATGTTTTCCACTTTTTGTCATAGGTTATCCATTCAATTATGGAGATTTTCTATGTTTTGACAAAATACGTTCAAAGTCGTCTGCTGCAGAATTGTCGTATGAGGGAAAGGGTTAACAAGATTACCCTTCAATTTGGCCTAGTGACCTAGTTTTTGAACCGGCATGACCCATATTTGAACATGGCTTAGATATCATTCAGCTCAACATTCTGACCAAATTTCAAGCTAGTGACCTAGTTTTTGACCTTATATGGCCCAGTTTCGAACTTCTCCAAGATCTGATGGAGATGAATGTTCTGATAAACTTTCATGAAGATTGGATGCAAAATGTAGCCTGTAGAGTGTTAACAAGCTCAAAATGTGATCACAATACCTCACCTTGCACTTCATGCATAGGTGAGCTAAACAGGATGTAAAAAGACTATGCAACAGAATGCTTTCCTTAACCCTTTCCAAAATACAAATGCTTTCTGACGCATCAAAGGCAGACGACATTTTGAAAACATTGTGACAAAAGGAGATATTGTTCTTTATGAGCAATTTCTCCTTTTGTCACAATGTTTTCAATTTTATTTAACAAATGATCATTTTTCATATATTGGGCAATGTGTTGTCAAAGTTGTCTGCTGCAGATTTGTTGTATGTGGGAAAGGGATCAAAACCCCTTTAGAACAACTTGGGTGGATGTCAAAATTTAGAATATACCATTATTATCTTCTCATCTTCCTGAAAGCATGGACACATAATTATGTTTCACACATAAAGACGTTTTTCTGACGCCTCTGCAGCAGAAGGCTTTTTGAAATCATTGTGGTAAAAGGGGAAATTGCACATAATAATCCTACTATCATTTATACATTTATAGAGATTTCTATAATTTGGACTTGATAATTGTTAAGTAGTCTGCTGCAGTTTTATTGTATGCATTTTGAAACATCTGCAGCAGACAACATTTAAAAACATTGTGGTTAAAGATGAAAATGGGACTCATCCCATGTGTTTACGAACAGTACATGTTTAGATGACGCCACAGATGAGGGTGAAACGTCTAGACCTCTTTTGTCCCAATGCCAGTGATATTCTATCGGACATGAAATGGTTTTTAACCCATTCCCACATACAACATATCTGTAGCAGACAGCTTCAGAGGAAAATCTCTGCAGGGGAAAGAATTATTATTGAATAAAGTTGAAAACATTGTGACAAGAGGAGAAATTGCTCTTTACAATGTTTCCACAAGTCGTCTGCTGCAAAAGAATCAACACACATCTATATATGAGAGGGTTAACCCTTTACCACATATAGACGCTTTCTGATCCCATTTGACAGCAGATGTCTTTTGAAAACTTGGCATCAAAAGAAGAAATTGATTTCTACTTTTGCCACCATGTTTTCATCTCTATTCAATTACTGAACTATCATTTAAAGGGATTTTCTAATTTTTGTTTGTTATGTTTTCAAAGTCGTCTGCTGCAGATTTGTTGGATGTGGGAGAGGGTTAAGCTTAACCCTTTCCCTCATATAGATGCTTTCTGACGCCTATGTAGCAGACAGCTTTTTGAAAACATAGTGACAAAAGAAGAAATTGCTCAAAACGAGAAATTTCTCCTTTTGCAACAATGTTTTCCACTTTTAGTCATAAGTTATCCATTTAATTAAAGAGATTTTCTATTTTTTGACAAAATATGTTCAAAGTCGTCTGCTGCAGAATTGTTGTATGAGGGAAAGGGTTAAGCTTAAACTAATATCATGTAATAAATGAAACAACATAGGAACTGAATGATTACTATTGAAAACATGCAGTTTTACAAAAAATGTAGTTTTGATTCTAGGATTACCTCTTAATTTTTAGAACTACCGGTATTCCCTTTGAAAGATTTCTGTGTAATCAAGTATAAAATATGTATTAAGCAATGTGGCCATACTATAATCAGCAATTTTCAGGAGCACTTCCCAAACAAATGTGATATATGAACTATTGGAAGCAGGTGTTACTTGCAAAACGTTGTGGGGAAAAAGAGAAATTACTTAACCCTTTCCCTTATACGACAATTCTGCAGCAGACGTCTTTGAACATATTTTGTCAAAAATTAGAAAATCTCTATAATTGAATGGATAACCTATGGCTAAAAGTGCAAAACATTGTGACAAAAGGAGAAATTGCTCGTTTTGAGCAATTTCTCCTTTTGTCACTATGTTTTCAAAAAGCTGTCTGCTGCAGAGGCGTCAGAAAGCGTCTATATGAAGGAAAGGGTTAAAACGCGAAATTTTACCTATTTCCAGAATGTTTTCAATTCTTAAATGTAATCTTTTGGATAATGCATATTTATTATCTGCAAACATTTTCTGCAGGAATCATATTTATAAGGGACAGTTTCAACCCTTTCTCACATTCAACAAATCTGCAGCAGACAATTTTCAAAACATCTTAGCAAATGTATGGTAATTTTTTCAAATGAAAGTATTACATTTGAATTTTTGATTTTGCATTAGAAAATCCACTCATTCGATCCCCTTCCCGAGGTCTTTACTAGCCAATGTTCTATTTTTCTATACATTTCTTTCATTCTTTGCAAACCAACAGCTTTCAGAACATAAACAGCCAAGTGCCATTTACATTGTAAATACTTTTTTTGCTCATTTCAAGCATTTTTTTTTTTTTGCCAGATTATTTTCAAAAGCCATCTGCCGCGGAGGCAGGCTTGGTTGTCTGTAAGAAGGAAAGGATATTAACCCTTTCCCACATACAACAAATCTGCAGCAGACGACTTTGAAAACATTGTGACAAAAACCTGAAAACAAGAGGCCCAAGAGGGCCAGTATCGCTCCACGGCCATAAGGCAAAAATAAAATCTCCAAACAGCCCTGCCCCGTGGTGGCTATTTTTTTTTACCAACCACCATGGCTTAAAGGAATCTTGTAGAGTGTCACCAAAGGAATGTTTCTGCAAAATTATTTGAAAATATGCCTGACACTTTCGGAGGAGAAGATTTTTTAAGTTTTCACTATGGTCATATAAGTCAAAATAGCCCCGCCCTCTGGCGGCCATGTTTTTCGACCAATCAACATTGCTTGAAGGAATCTGATAGAGGGTCACCCAATGAACATTTCTACAAAATTATTTGAAAATCGGCTGAACACTTTCGGAGAAGAAGATGTTTTAAGTTTTCACTATAGCTATATAACGCAAAAAAGCCCCGCCCCCTGGCGGCCATGTTTTTCAACCAATCAACATTTCTTGAAGGAATCTAATTAAGGTTCACACAAGGAACATTTCTACAAAATTATTTGAAAATCGGCCTGACACTTTTGGAGGAGAAGATTTTTTAAGTTTGCTCTTTAGCCATATAGGCAAAATAGCCCCGCCCTGTGACGGCCATGTTTTTTTACCAATCAACATTTCTTGAAGGAATCTAATTAAGGTTCACACAAGGAACATTTCTACAAAATTATTTGAAAATCGGCCTGACACTTTTGGAGGAGAAGATTTTTTAAGTTTGCTCTTTAGCCATATAGGCAAAATAGCCCCGCCCTGTGACGGCCATGTTTTTTTACCAATCAACATGGCTTGAAGGAATCTGATAGAGGGTCACCCACGGAACATTTCTACATAATTATTTGAAAATCTGCTGAACACTTTTTGAGAAGAAGATTATTTAAGTTTTCACTATAGCTATATAAGGCAAAAAAGCCCCGCCCCCTGGCGGCCATGTTTTTCGCCCAATCAAAATTTCTTGAAGGAATCTAATAAAGGGTCACCCAAGGAACATTTCTACAAAATTATTTGAAAATCGGCCTGACCTTTCGGAGGAGAAGATTTTTTAAGTTCTCACTATTTTTTTCTTTCGGTTGCCATGGAAACCAGAATTTTGAATGGATCAAAAAAAATTGAAGGAATTTAGTAGAGGACATTGAGAGGATGCTTCCCATGAAGTTTCAACCAAATTGGCCAAGTGGTTAGGGAGAAGAAGTCGTTTAAAGGAAAAAGTTAACGCACATACGCACGCACGCACGCACGCACGACGGACAATTCGCCATGACATAAGCTCGACTGGCTTTCAGCCAGTGGAGCTAAAAATCTATAAAAGATAGCTTCATTGTTAAATAAAGTTGAAAACAGTGTGGCCAAAGGTGAAATTGCTCATCATGAGCAATTTCACCTTCGGCCACAATGATTTCAAAAGTCGACTGCTGCTGTTGCGTCTAAATGCGTCTGCAGTTGGGAAGGGTTAAAAACAAGCAAAGTTTATTGTATATTATATATCATTTGTTAAATTAGCAATTTAGTCCTTTTCCCACATGAAGATGCATTGTGAATCATGTGCAGCACACATCTTTTGAAAATAATCTGGCAAAAGTAGAAATTGCTTGAAATGAGAATTTTTTCCTAATGTTTTCATATCTACACTTTAAATTACAGAGATTTTCCACTTTTTTACCAAGATGCTTTCAAAGATGTATGCTCCAGAATTCTTGCATGTGGGGACAGATAAACCCTTTCCCACATACAAGAAATTTGCAGCAGACGACTTTGAACATATTTTGTCAACAAATGGAAAATCTTTATAATAGAATGGATAACCAATGACTAAAAGTGGAAAACATTGCGGGAAAAAGGAGAAATTGCTCATCATGATCAATTTCTTCTTTTGCCACAATGTTTTCAAGAATTGTATGCTTCAGAGGCGTCAGAAAGCGTCTGCTTGAGGGAACAGGTTAAACATTATCCAATAAGTAGTGAATATATTATAAGATGCATAAAGATGTTTGTGAATGCAAATAAAAAGCCCGACTTTACAGTCCATGTTTCAAACTGTGACTATCTTGTTCATATCCTCTGTGCTAGTTGTCATTTATCTTTTCTCACCTGCAGCAGACAACTTTTGAAACCATTGTGGTAAATGGAGAAATTGCTCATGTTTTCAATTTGTTTCAATAATTACACTTTCATTAACCCTTTCCCTCATACAATAATACTACAGCAGACGAATTTGAAAATATCTTGGCAAAAATATGAAATATTTCTATAAATGCAAGTATAATTAGTAAATGTGGTTCAAAACATTGTGGCAAAAGGTAAAATTGCACATCATGACACAGTGTTTTCAAAAGTTGTCTGCTGCAGCAGTGTTAGAAAGCGTCTATATGTGAGAAAGGATTAAGAGAAGTTTCGGCAAGATGTTTTCAAAGTTATCTTCTGCAGATTTGTTGTATGTGGGAAAGGGTAAAAAAAACCAGTGTGTTTCCGTAGCTAAAAAGACAGGAAGATTTAGCATGCAGTACACGAAATTATAAGTCACTAGAAATGTGTTGGAACAACATGAATGCTGGTAACATAATCCTAAACTGCGCAATCTCTAAATATATGACACTGTGAAATATACAAAAAGTCCAAGGGCAGTAACTCAGCTACGATATATATTGGACTCAAAGTCAAACTTAGCCTGAATCTGGTCATAGTTTAACTACCAACCAAATATCATCGAAATGTCTACATGGAAGATTACATGCTTTACATACATTCTCAATCTAAATATGAAGTTATACTAACTTTAACCCTTTCCCTCATATAGACGCTTTCTGACGCCTCTGCAGCAGACAGCTTTTTGAAAACATAGTGACAAAAGAAGAAATTTCACAAAACGTGCAATTTCTCCTTTTGTCACAATGTTTTCCACTTTTTGTCATAGGTTATCCATTCAATTATGGAGATTTTCTATGTTTTGACAAAATACGTACAAAGTCGTCTGCTGCAGAATTGTTGTATAAGGGAAAGGGTTAACTCTTACCTACATGTACATACAGAATGCTTTTTGACGCATTTGCAGCAGACAACTTTGCGGCAAAAATAATGAGCAATTTCTCCTTTCAACTTTATTGCATAAATTGTTCTTACATTTATAGAGCGTATCAATATTTGGACTATATATCTTCAAAGTTGACTGTAGCATATTTGATGTATGTGGGTTAAAAGGAACAAAATGTCTGATTAGCTAATCAAAACTTGTGAAACTTGTTATTTCCCACATACAACACCCCTACAACAGACGACATTAAAAATATTCAGGCAAAAAAATGTAACATCTCAATATATAAAGTATAGTTATTAAAAGAAGTTAAAAACGTTGAGGCAAAAGGAGAAATTGCTTATTATGAGCAATTTATACTTTTGCCACGATGTTTTCAAAAGTCGTCTGCTGCAGAAGCATCAGAAAGCGTCTCTATGAGCGGAATGGCTATACAAGTAGTTAACTCTCCTTATTTATCTTGGTTTACCTTTTGATTATGGAATAGTAATCAAGTGTAACCTACCAGTATAGAGTTTTGGTTCTTCTGATGTTTTCTCTTTTGTAGGTACAGGAGTTACCTTGCAGCCTGGACAGACATATATTTCATCGCCTTTGCGTACATCCTTCAAATTCATGCAATCAATGTGATACCTTTCATGGCATATGTTGCAATTAATCATACAACTGTAAAATGAATAGATATTGATTGGAAAAACAGAAAATTAGAGCGGTTGATTGAAACAAGAGGGCCATGATGGCCCTATATCGCTCACCTGATTAAGAACTTCCAATAGTTTTCAAAGTTTTATACTCTATACATATAAGGAAAACAAGCAACCCTCCCTGGTGGCCATGTTTTTCAAAGGATCGGGTTTATTTGAACATCCTTGGTAGAAAGTCACCCAAGGAACATTTGTGCCAAATAATTTTTAAATCAGGCAGGTACTTTTGAACAAGAAGATTTTCAAAGATATTACAATGCACATATTAGGAAAACAAGCCCCGTCCCTGGCGGCCAAGTTTTTCAATGGATCGGATTCATTTGAACAATCTTGGTAGAAGGTCCCCCATTAGGAACATTTGCGAAAATTATCTTTAAATTGGGCCAATACTTTTGGACAAAAAGTCCATGTTTTTCAACGGATTGGAAATATTTGAACAATCTTGGTAAAGGGTACCCCAAGGAACATTTCTAGGACAAGAACATTTTTAAAGTTTTAACAATGCACATATAAGGAAAATAAGCTCTGCCCCCTGGCGGCCATGTTTTTCAACGGATCGGAAATATTTGAACAATCTTGGTAGAGGGTACCCCAAGGAACATTTATCCAAAATAAATTTCAAATCGGGCCAGTACTTTTGTACAAGAAGATTTTTTAAGATTTGACAATTTTCCCCTTTTCTGATGCCGCAGCAACCAAAGTTCTACGTATCATTAAATGCTTAAAACAACTTTGAAAGAGGACCACCTAAGGACCATTCCTGTGAAGTTATTTTGAAATCTGTCAATTGGTTTAGTAGGAGAAGTCATTTGTAGGAAATTGTTAACAGACACCGACGACGACGGACGCCAGACGCCGGACGGTGAGTGATCACAAAAGCTCACCTTGCACTTCGTGCTTAGGTGAGCTAAAAATAACCAGTTGAATTATGTGTGTACGCCTTTTACAATTTAGGTTTCCAATGTCTTTCGCCCCATTAGAACCATGTTTACTTACATGTGACATAATATTAATTGGTATGGCCCCTGAACCCCTTTCATAACATACTTAAATGTACAGTGTATGTCATATACAAGAAGACCATGATGGTCCTATAGCGCTCACCTGATTTAATCAAACTTAAAAAGTTTTCATTGTTCTTTGTCTATACATATATACGGAAAACAAGCAACACCCCCTGGTGGCCATGTTTATCATCCTATCAAAATAATTGGAAATCTTAGTAGAGGGGCACCCAAAGAACATTCATGGCAAATGGACAAGAATATTTTAAAATTGTTTACCTTAACAAGTCTATGTAAAACAAGTGATCCCCAGGGTGGAGCCATGTTTGACACCAGGGCTATAATAATTTGACCAATCTTGGTAGAAGTCCACTAGATGAAGTTAGATTTCAAATATTAAACTTTTAGACAAGAAGATTTTTATAGTTTTTCCCCTCTATGAGTATATGTAAAACAAGTGACCCCCGGGATGGGGTCATTGTTCACCCCAGGGTTATAATTTGAATAATCTTGGTAGAGGTCCAATAGACGAAGCTACATATCAAAGGCCGGGGCCCTCTACTTTCAGAAAATATATTTTTTTTAATTTTCTCTATATGAGTCTATGTAAAACAATAGACCCCAGGGGAGGGGTCATTTTTTGACCCCAGGGCTATAATTTGAACAATTTTGGTAGAGGTCCACTAGATGATGCTACATACCAAATATTAAAGGCCTCAAATTTTAGACAAGAAAATTCTTAGACAAGAAATTTTTTAAAGGTTTTTCCATATATGAGTCTATGAACAAGCTCCGCGCCCTGGCGGCCATGTTTTTCAACGGATCGAAAATACTTGAACAATTTTGTCAAAGGGTGCCCCAAGGAACATTTGTGCAAAATAATTTTCAAATCGGGCTAGTACTTTTGGACAAGAAGATTTTTTAAAGTTTTAACAATGCACATATAAGGAAAACAAGCTCCGCCCCCTGGCGGCCATGTTTTTCAACGGATCGGAAATATTTAAACAATCTTGGTAAAAGGTGCCCCAAGGAACATTTGTGCAAAATAATTTTCAAATCGGGTCAGTACTTTTGGACAAGAAGATTTTTAAAGTTTAACAATGCATATATAAGGAAAACAGGCGGCCATGTTTTTCAACGGATCGGAAATATATGAACAATCTTGTCAAAGGGTGCCCAAAGGAACAATCTTGGTAGAAGGTACCACAAGGAACATTTGTGCAAAATAATTTTCGGGCCAGTACTTTTGGACAAGAAGATTTTTTAAGTTTTGGTTAATTTTCCCTTTTTTGTTGCAGTGGCAGCCAAAGTTCTGCATGGAATAGAATTCTTTGAACAGGTTTGAAAGAGATCCACCCAAGGAACATTCCTGTAAAATTATTTTGAATTTGGTTAATTGGTTTAGGAGGAGAAGTTGTTTGTAGGAAAATGTGAACGGACGGACGACGACGACGGACGACGGACGGTGAGCGATCACAAAAGCTCACCTTGCACTTTGTGCATAGGTGAGCTAAAAAGTGAAGTTAACAAGAGCTGTCCGAGGACAGCACGCTCAACTTTTTTGTGCTTGCAAATAAAACAAAACGTTTTTGGGGGTTACAGAAAACATAACCAAGTACTTTATCATATTATTTATAAGCAAAGTACTTTATAAGTCGAAAAAGGGTCATAATTCTTAAAACAAGAGGGCCATGACGGCCCTAGAATCGCTGACCTGATTTTTTTTTTTCACTTAAGCCATTTAAGCCCTGCCACCTGCCGGCTATAATTTCCGACCAATCAACTTGGCTCGAAGGAATCTGATAGTGGGTCACCCTAGGAACATTTTTTCAAAATTATTTGAAAATCAGCCTGACAATTTCGGAGGTGAAGATTTTTTAAGTTTTCTCTATAGCTATATAAGGCAAAATATCCCTGCCCACTGGTGGCCATGTTTTTTCACCAATCAACATGGCTTGAAGGAATCTGATAGAGGGTCATCCAAGGAACATTTCTACAAAATTATTTGAAAATCGGTCAGACACTTTTGGAGTAGAAGATTTTTTAAGTTTTCACTATAGCCATATAGGGCAAAATAGCCCTGCCCACTGGCCGCCATGTTTTCCGACCAATCAACATGTCTTGAAGGAATCCGATAGAGGGTCATCCAAGGAACATTTCTGCAAAATTATTTGAAAATCGGCCTGACACTTTTGGAGAAGATTTTTTAAGTTTTCACTATAGCCATATAAGGCAAAATAGCCCCGCCCCTCCTGGCGGCCATGTTTTTCGACCAATCAACATGGCTTGAAGGAAAGTGCCTACCAGTTTGGGAGAAGAAACCAGAATTCTGCATGAATCCCAAAAATTTGAAGAAATTCTGGTGAGGTCATTGAGAGGATGCTTTCTGTGAAGTTTCATCCCAAATGACCCACTGGTTACTGAGGAGAAGAAGTTGACGCACGCCGGACGACGCACGCCGGACAAAAGGCGATCACAATAACTCACTTTGAGCAAAGCTCAGGTGAGCTAAAAACCTTTACTGAATAATGCACTCTTGGCTGTGTGTGGAAGTATTGATGGTCAAAATATTTTTATAAGTGTAAAAGCTATATCTCTAATGGTTTTGAAAACAAGAGGGCCATGATGGCCCTTGAATCGCTCACCTGATTTTTTTTTTTTTTCACTTTAGCTATATAAGCCTCGCCCCCTGGCAGCCATAGTTTCCGACCAATCAACTTGGCTTGAAGGAATCTGATAGAGGGTCACCCTAGGAACATTTCTACAAAATTATTTGAAAATCGGCCAGATACTTTTGGAGGAGAAGATTTTTTAAGTTTTCACTATAGCCATATAATGCAAAATAGCCCTGCCTACTGGCGGCCATGTTTTTTGACCAATCAACATGGCTTGAAGGAATCTGAAAGTGGGTCATCCAAGGAACATTTCTACAAAATTATTTGAAAATCGGGCCGACACTTTTGGAGAAGAAGATTTTTTAAGTTTGCACTATAGCCATATAAGGCAAAATAGCCCCGCCCCCCCTGGCGGCCATGTTTTTCGACCAATCAACATGGCTTGAAGGAATCTGATAGAGGGTCACCCAAGGAACATTTCTACAAAATCATTTGAAAATCAGCCTGACACTTTCGGAGGAGAAGATTTTTTAAGTTTTCACTATAACCAATAAGGCAAAATAGCCCCGCCCCCCTGGCGGCCGTGTTTTTTTACCAATCAACATGGCTTAAAGGAATCTGGTAGAGGGTCATCCAAGGAACATTTCTACAAAATTATTTGAAAATCTGCCAACCTGTTTGGGAGAAGAAGAATTTTGAAGTTTTTTTCGTTTCGTTGCCATGGAAACCAGAATTCTGCATGGATCCCTAAAATTTGAAGGAATTCTGGTGAGGTCATTAAGAGGATGCTTTCTGTGAAGTTTCATCAAAATTGACCCACTGGTTACTGAGGAGAAGATGTTGAAGATTTTTTAAGTTTTCACTTTGGCCATATAAGGCAAAATAGCCCCCGCCCCCTGGCGGCCTTTTTTTTCGACCAATCAACATTGCTTGAAGGAATCTGATAGAGGGTCACCCAAGGAACATTTCTACAAAATTATTTGAAAATCGGCCTGACACTTATGGAGGAGAAGATTTTTTAAGTTTTCATTATAGCCATAAAAGGCAAAATAGCCCCGCCCCCTGGCGGCCATGTTTTTTGACCAATCAACATGGCTTGAAGGAATCTGATAGAGGATCACCCAAGGAACATTTCTACAAAATTATTTGAAAATCAGCCTGACACTTTTGGAGGAGAAGATTTTTAAGTTTGCACTATAGCCATATAAGGCAAAATAGCCCCCCCCCCCCCCCCCCCCCCCTGGCGGCCATGTTTTTCGACCAATCAACTTGGCTTGAAGGAATCTGATAGAGGGTCACCCAAGAAACATTTCTACAAAATTATTTGAAAATCGGCCTTACACTTTCGGAGGAGAAGATTTTTTAAATTTTCACTATAGCCATATAAGGCAAAATAGCCCCGCCCCCCTGGCGGCCATGTTTTTCGACCAATCAACACGGCTTGAAGGAATCTGATAGAGGGTCATCCAAGGAACATTTCTACAAAATTATTTGAAAATCTGCCAACCAATTCGGGAGAAGAAGAATTTTGAAGTTTTTTCGGTTTCGTTGCCATGGAAACCAGAATTTTGCATGGATCCCAAAAATTTGAAGGAATTCTGGTGAGGTCATTGAGAGGATGCTTTCTGTGAAGTTTGATCCAAATTGACCCACTGGTTACTGAGGAGAAGAAGTTGAAGCACGACGCACGACGGGGTGGGGTGTTACAAAAATCTTAACCGAAAAAAGTAAACAAGAGGGCCCTGATGGCCCTGGATCGCTCACCTTAATTGTACAATGTACTGCAATGTCCAGACAATTATTCTGAATGCAACCTCCACAGTGTTAACAAGATTTTCCTTCATTTGGCCTCTGGATCTATATTGTTATACCTAATATGATCCATATTCCAACATGGACTAGATATCATCAAGACAAACATTCTGATAAAGTTGAAAATGTAGCCTCCCGAGTGTTAACAAGATTTCCCTTTAATTTGACCTAGTGAACTAGTTTTTAACCTCATATGGCCCAGTTTCGAACGTGTCCAAGATTTGATGGAAATGAATGTTCTGATAAACTTTCATGAAGATTGGATGCAAAATGTAGCCTGTAGAGTGTTAACAAGCTCAAATGCTGACTACGGACGACAGACGGACGCTGGACAAAATGTGATCACAATAGCTAACCTTGCAAAATAGCCCCGCCCCCCCCTGGTGGCCATGTTTTTCGACCAATCAACATGGCTTGAAGGAATCTGATAGAGGGTCATCCAAGGAACATTTCTACAAAATTATTTGAAAATCTGCCAACCAGTTTGGGAGAAGAAGAATTTTGAAGTCTTTTTCATTTCGTTGCCATGGAAACCAGAATTCTGCATAGATCCCAAAAATTTGAAGGAAATCTGGTGAGGTCATTGAGAGGATGCTTTCTGTGAAGTTTCATCCCAATTGACCCACTGGTTACTGAGGAGAAGAAGTTGCCGGACGCCGGACAAAAGGCGATCACAATAATTCACCTTGAGCAAAGCTCAGGTGAGCTAAAAAGGCATCTATGACCTAAAACAATGTTTATAAATGAGAGCTGGATAATTTACAGAATACTTGACTATATTAAAGTTCTATCATTGACTTTGTTTTTAGTTTAAATTTACACTTGGTTATAAATAACAAACAGATTCCTAGTATTCTTGTTAACAATGATACACTTGATGGAGACTTTTGAGTGTAGTGTGATAGCATCACTGAAGTACCGGTAGTAATAAGAAAATTACTAAGTTACTGAGAAATTATAAAAAGTTACAAAACGGTTAACCCTTTCCGTATAGACACTTTCTGACGCCTTTGCAGCAGACGGTTTTTGAAAAACATGGCAACAAAAGAAGAAATTGCTCAAAACGAGCAATTTCTCATTTTGTCACCATGTCTTCAGCTCTTCAGTAATTGCTCTTTCATTTTAAGGGATTATTTTGTTCTTTTGCCTTGACGTTTTCAAAGTTGTCTGCTGCAGATTTTTTGTATGTGGGAAAGAGTTAAACTTGAGCATAATAGTTCCCTAAATCTTCAAAAAATACAAAGTCACTTTTCTTTTTTCTTATTTTGAAAATCGAATCTAAAACAAATTTGGCTAAAATACTTTCCTTAGTACATGTATATCAAACATGTCAAAGATTCCTTTTTAGAAAACTTTTCAATAATTCTATAACTATGGATCTTATATAAATGCGCAGTTTGGTAGTACGACAAAAGCCATAAATTCTGTAGGCATAAAAATGGGGAAACAAGGAGTATTTTTGGAATATTTCAATCACTTCGACATTCTGTGATATTAAAACTTTGTGCCATGATAAATACACATGTATATGTTACAGGGTTGTCAAAATGTTTTGTTGTAACAGATCAAATGAGAAAAGTAACAGATCAGGCTTAGGGTCAGGTCAAGGGCAAATCCCTGGTAGAGGGCCCAGGGGAGCAAAACTAACAGATCAAAAAGTGATTTTAACAGATAATTTTGATCGGCAATCAGTTCATTTTGAAAACCCTGTGTTAATTTTCTTTTAAAATTATGTCTAAGAATCATTATTTGATTACAATGGACATGCAGGAGGAGTTAAATAAGTGACAGTTGCTAAATTTCCCAAGTTGCTATGTCACCTGGCATTAGTAGGTTTATTACTGATCCGATTTTGATGAAACTATGTGTATTACATGTGCTTCTGTTTTATATTAATTGCTTTTTATTTATCTGATATTTTGAGGGTGCCAAATGAAAATTGTCTACAGATGTTTTGAATGGTCCATGTATTACACTGTGCTCCTCTCAAAGTCAGGATCAACAAACTTACCTTATCTGACAGAGTTGTCTTCAAATAGAAAATGGAACTATCACTGATTGAATACGGTCCAACTTGTCCTAAAACTGAACTTGTCAACAGTTCTTTATTTGACCAAACTTCATCTACAACTGATTACAAATATTCATGTAACAAATTAGCCTCCCAAATACAAAATGCACTTCTATTATGATACATAGTATTCATCATATCTCATATAATAAGTAACAAGAAACTTTTAATAATTACTCTGTGGTTTCAACACACTTAAATATATTAAAAATACCCATATACAATAATATATAAGCACAATAAACGGTGATATCAATGTTTTATCTAAATATTACATATTTTGTTAACACTTTCCTTCATATCAACGCTATCTGACAATGCCACAATGTTTTCTACTTTTACTCATAGGTTTTGAATGGATTTTCTCTTTTTACAAAACATGTTCAGTCGACTGCTGCAGAATTGTCGTATGAGGGAAAGAGTTAAGTAAAATGATATCATAACTACATAACAAGACCACAACTACATAACAAGACCACAACTACATAACAAGATCATAACTACATAACAAGACCACAACTACATAACAAGACCACAACTACATAACAAGATCATAACTACATAACAAGATCATAACTACATAACAAGACCACAACTACATAACAAGACCACAACTACATAACAAGATCATAACTACATAACAAGATCACAACTACATAACAAGATCATAACTACATAACAAGATCATAACTACATAACAAGATCATAACTACATAACAAGACCATAACTACATAACAAGACCATAACTACATAACAAGACCACAACTACATAACAAGATCATAACTACACAAGATCATAACTACATAACAAGACCACAACTACATAACAAGATCATAACTACATAACAAGATCATAACTACATAACAAGACCACAACTACATAACAAGATCACAACTACATAACAAGATCATAACTACATAACAAGACCACAACTACATAACAAGACCACAACTACATAACAAGACCATAATACTCCGTCTTAAAATACTCTGAGATTGACATCCGCAATGTGAACCTCATAAACTAATGAGGGCCAAGATGGCCCTAAATCGATCACCTGAATTTAGTAGTAAATATTTAACTGCAAATATCTGTGAAAATTTGATCAGAAGAGCAAATGAAACTGCAAAGAGTGGACACTGTTAAAGAATTTTATAGTTGTTTTTTTTCTCAATTTCTGATGCCGCAGCAACCAAAGTTCTAAACAGAATTTAATTTTTGAACAATTTTGAAAGTAGACCAACAAAGAAAATTCCTGTGAAGTTAAGTTGAAATTGGTCGAGTGGAATGGTAGGAGTTGTCATTTGTAGCTAAAAGTTCAATTTACCCCTTTTGTGATGATGGTTCCTATGATTTTGTAACCAATCAATACGGCTTGAACAAATTAAGTAAAGGATCACTGAGGTAAGATTCCTATTTAATTTTCTTAATATCAGACAAGGACTTTCAAAACAAGAGATGTCGGAGGACAGCACACTAAGCTTTTTTGTGCTTGCCAATAAAACAAAACGTTTTTGAGTGGTGCAGAAAACATAACCAAGTACTTTGTCATATCTTTTTTCTAATGATTATTTATTTTACATCGATTGCGAAACAAGCTTTCAACTTATATTAATCATGCTCGATGTCTGCCTGGAAACTTTACCAGTACAAGCCCTGTTTGTGCGGAAATATCCCAAAGTCAGGAACCGCTCATTATGGGCCTCGAACCAGGGACCTTTGATACAAGAGGCCGACGCTCTACCTCTGCACCACTGTCTCCCACGATATCCTGTTATTTATAAGCAAAGTACTTTATAAGTCGATAATGGTCATAATTCTTACAAAAACCTTTACTGAATTATGCATTCTTTGCTGTTGGTCGAAGTAATGATGGTAAAAAGTTTTTTTTAGCAATATCTCTAATTGTTTTGAAAAACTCTGATTTGGTATGAATCACTTAACAAAAATTATAAATAAACAAAAGGGCCAAGATGGCCCTAAATCGCCACCCGAATGATAGTAAATTAGCAGCAAATATTTAACTGCAAATATCTGGGGAAATTTGATCAGCAGTGCAAATGAAACTGCAAGGAGTGAACACTGTTGAAGAAATAGTAAAATGGCTTATCAGCAGAGGCCATTTGTATCTTGAAATCTAACAAGAACTTTAACAAGAATAGAATTACATGTATAAAGTTTGTCATTTTGCGCCTTTCCTGATGCGACCTTGCTGCCCTGTTTTTCAACGAAATCAATATGGCTTGAACAATTTTTGTAGAGGGTCATTCAAAGAACATTTCTACCAAATTCTCTTGGAATACCGTTATGTCAAATAATGAAATTGCCTCTGCAAGTTGGTAAAGGGTTAAACTTTACCAATTCAGGACAGTGGTGTATTGTTAAAAACTTCTCATACCATACTTGAAAGGGTTCTCTCTTTTTGGATTATTCAACACAATCCAGGCCAGTACTGAAAGCTTGTTTCACATTCATTGTAAAATAGATAAGTATAACTAACCTTGAAGAGTGAGAAAGCTGTACTCTGTCTGTTATAATCATAGAGGTCTTCCTCACAGAAAGTAAGCAGTACCTCTAACCTCTCTTGCTCGATCGTGTGATACTTTACATCTCGCACCAACACAGTCACTGCCTGTAATTACCATTTATACAATGTTTCACTCAATATTTATCTGATATACATAAGAGCTGTGGGATCTTATTGCTTCTCTGTTACAAGTGGCACTACATTGCATCTTTTCCAACCTGAAGACACATTTTTGTGCATCTACAGAAACATTGTGACAATAGGAGAAATTACTATGATGAGCCAATTTAGCCACAATGTTTTGAACTCTTCTTAAATTTTTTAGCTTCATTTAAAAACATTTTTCATAGTTTTGATCCAAACCTTTAAACGTCATCTGTGGCAGATTTGTTGTATGTGGGGAAGGGTTAAGAATATTTTTGCAGAAGATGCATCCGGATCTTTTCTACATAGAAGTTGACAGTGAAGACTGTGCATATGCAGAGTCGATAGAATACCAAAATGCAATGTGGCTCATAACCTTAAACGAACCTTAAACAACATGGTCAGTAACTCCTGATTATCTCCCTTGGCTGTACCTGCCGAAGCATTTTCACGTAGAAGCGTAAATATTCCGTCTGCCATCTTTCTTAGGTTCTGCTTTAAGGACGGCAAGTTAGTATTCATCATCCAGTAGAGATTTCTTAAGGTAAAAGAATTCACCTGTAAATAAAAAAGATAAGATTTGAAGACAAACCGTAGTCCCTAATGGGTGGAGTAGGTTAGGGGGTGTTGGTCCCGTGTCTAAAGGTAAAATTAAAATTGTAATTAACCCTTTTCCCACATACAACAAATCTGAAGCAGACGACTTTGAAAAACATACCCGAACATTTTTGAAAACCCCCTTTAACCCTTTCCCTCATACGACAATTCTGCAGCAGACGACTTAGAAAATCTCTATAATTGAATGGATAACCTATGACTAAAAGTGGAAAACATTGTCGCAAAAGGAGAAATTGCTTGTTTCGAGCAACTTCTTCTTTTGCCACTATGTTTTCAAAAAGCCGTCTGCTGCAGAGGTGTCAGAAAGAGTCTATATGAGGGAAAGGGTTAAAAAGAAACAAGGTGACAAAAGGAGAAATTGCCCGTTTTGAGCAATTTCTTCTTTTGTCGCCTTGTTTTCAAAAAGCTGTCTGCTGCAGAGGCGTCAGAAAGCATCTATATGAGGGTAAGGGTTAACAAATGTATCTACACAGCTAGGTCAACCTCATTCCAAGATGTATGTGCTTACCCAAATTTGGTTTGAATGATGTTTTTCACTTGTTTCCAATAGTAATTCAGTAATATCATGGCCTCTCCTGGATAATATACCAGTACATCTGTAATGCTATCCCTGCAAACCCTGAGTGCAAACAAGGGAAACCATTACTACTTTTTTTTAAGTCTTTATAATCAGACTGTACACTTAATGCTGATGCTCTGACCACCAAACCAAGGAGAGTGTTTGGTGTATGTAATGAATAGGAAACATGGTCTGCACAAGTTTTTTTTATCAAGTGGGTAAAAAGTGAGGGTCACAGTGACATCATCTAGATAAGTAATACTTCCCTTCATGTAGCCTTAGATATAACTGTCAATCAGTTTTTTGATATCCCATAGTTTGGTACACAACACCTCTTCTCGTGATGTATTTGCATTTAACAAAAGTCACTGTAACAAGCGTCATTCGTCTTTCACCAATGGGCTAACAGTCAGTTGCTTGGAAAGTATGTTGTGTGGAGCACTGGTGTAAGAAAACCAGGAAAGCACTGGTGTGAGAAAACCAGGAAACATACAAGTAGGTGAACTGGTCGCCGTGATATGACTGAACAAGAGGCCTATGAGGGCCTATGCTCTACTAGGATGGTTTGTTGGTCATTGTCAATCCAGAGCATGTATTTATTTTGAAGATTGGATAGTAAATGGAGGCTCTATTGTCTTCACAAGCTGTATCATTGCAATTTTTACAATTTCAAGGGCCATAATCCAGTCATGCAAGAGCACATCTGGCTGCTTTTCGAAAGGAACCGAGCTCTCATCAATATTTAACTACTACCTAAGTTTGGTGAAGATCAGATAGTCAATGGAGCCTCTATTGTGTTCACAAGCTCTATTATAGCAATTTTGCCAAACTCAAGGGCCATAATCAAGCCTTGCATGGGCGGATCTGGCTAGTTTGCAAAAGGAACTAAGCTCTCATCAATATTTAACTACTATATAAGTTTGGTGAAGATCGAATAGTAAATGGAGGCTCTATTGTGTTCACGAGCTGTATTATAGCAATTTTGGTAATTTCAAGGGCCATTATCCAGTCTTGCATGAGCGGATTTGGCTGGTTAGCAAAAGAAACCGAGCGCTCATGGATATCCAACAACTGTATAAGTTTGATGGAGATACAATCAAAACTGAAGACTTTATCATGTTCACAAGCTGTATTATAGCAATTTTGACAACTTCAAGACCATAATCCAGTCTTGCATGGGCGGATCTGGCTGGTTTGCGAAAGTAACCGAGCTCTCATAGATATCTTACTACTGTATAAGTTTGATTGAGATACTATCAAAACTGAAGACTGTATCGCATTCACAAGCAATAGTTTACGGACACCATGCCACGGTCATTGAAAACGGCGTTAAATCCAATCAATCAAGCATCGGTGAATATATTAGGCGCTATATGTAAGTCTTACATGATAAGAAACATGGTCATGGACAACTCAAACCTGTTCAGGTGAACTAATAAGATAAATTTCTTTTCACTGGTGACTTACCTTGGCATATTTAGAGAAGAGACAATCGGTGAGTAGAGGAACTAGAGGATCCAACATCTCCAAGTGTTCATTGTTGTGAGTGTTGATCTTCTGTCTTTTCATACACGAGTTCAGCATCTGAAGTGCATTTACACGATAATCACATCCTACTATACAAATATATCTACATGAATGAATGAATGGGGTCGACAACTAAGGTCATTTTGTGCGCTTAATAATTGAAAATCTGTAAATGATGAAATAATAAAATTGAACAATAAACAACGAGACTATCAGAAAACAAGAGGGCCATGATGACCCTGGATCGCTCACCTGACTGTTTTTTTCTTCAATTTAACTATATAAGCCCCGCCCCCTGGCGGCCATAGTTTCTGACCAATCAACCTGGCTTGAAGGAATCTGTTAGAGGGTCACCCTAGGAACATTTCTACAAAATTATTTGAAAATCAGCCCGACACTTTTGGAGGAGAAGATTTTTTAAGTTTTCACTATAGCCATATAAGGCAAAATAGCCCTGTCCACCGGCGGCCATGTTTTTTGACCAATCAACATGGCTTGAAGGAATCTGAAAATGGGTCACTTAAGGAACATTTATACAAAATTATTTGAAAATCGGCCTGACACTTTCGGAGAAGAAGATTTTTTAAGTTTTCACTATAGCCATATAAGGCAAAATAGCCCCGCCCCCCCCCCCCCCTGGCGGCCATGTTTTTTTACCAATCAACATGGCTTGAAGGAATCTTATAGAGGGTCATCCAAGGAACATTTCTACAAAATTATTTGAAAATCTGCCAACCAGTTTGGGAGAAGAAGAATTTTGAAGTTTTTTCATTTCGTTGCCATGGAAAACAGAATTCTGCATGGATCCCAAAAATTTGAAGGAAATCTGGCGAGGTCATTGAGAGGATGCTTTCTGTGAAGTTTCATCCCAATTGACCCACTGGTTACTGAGGAGAAGAAGTTGACGCACGACGGACAAAAGGCGATCACAATAACTCACCTTGAGCAAAGCTCAGGTGAGCTAAAAATAATCAAACATGATGTACGCGATACTCAACATCAAATATAAAACAGCATGTAAGCCAGTGTAAAACTAGAGGTTGTTTTTGGGAAAAACGTATGTCTCCCCCAAGGGGTATTTGTCTGGCTGACTGTATTTTGTCAGTTAGTGATTTATTTTAAACAAGAGGGCCATGATGGCCCTTGAATCGCTCACCTGATTTTTTATTTTTTTTTCACTTTAGCTATATAAGCCTCGCCCCCTGGCAGCCATAGTTTCCGACCAATCAACTTGGCTTGAAGGAATCTAATAGAGGGTCACCCTAGGAACATTTCTACAAAATTATTTGAAAATCGGCCAGATACTTTTGGAGGAGAAGATTTTTTAAGTTTTCACTATAGCCATATAATGCAAAATAGCCCTGCCTACTGGCGGCCATGTTTTTTGACCAATCAACATGGCTTGAAGGAATCTGAAAGTGGGTCATCCAAGGAACTATTTGAAAATCGGGCCGACACTTTTGGAGAAGAAGATTTTTTAAGTTTGCACTATAGCCATATAAGGCAAAATAGCCCCGCCCCCCCCTGGCAGCCATGTTTTTCGACCAATCAACATGGCTTGAAAGAATCTGATAGAGGGTCACCCAAGGAACATTTCTACAAAATCATTTGAAAATCAGCCTGACACTTTCGGAGGAGAAGATTTTTTAAGTTTTCACTATAGCCATATAAGGCAAAATAGCCCCGCCCCCCTGGCGGCCGTGTTTTTTGACCAATCAACATGGCTTGAAGGAATCTGGTAGAGGGTCATCCAAGGAACATTTCTACAAAATTATTTGAAAATCTGCCAACCAGTTTGGGAGAAGAAGAATTTTGAAGTTTTTTTTGTTTCGTTGCCATGGAAACCAGAATTCTGCATGGATCCCTAGAATTTGAAGGAATTCTGGTGAGGTCATTAAGAGGATGCTTTCTGTGAAGTTTCATCCCAATTGACGCACTGGTTACTGAGGAGAAGATGTTGAAGATTTTTTAAGTTTTCACTTTGGCCATATAAGGCAAAATAGCCCCCGCCCCCTGGCGGCCATGTTTTTCGACCAATCAACATTGCTTGAAGGAATCTGATAGAGGGTCACCCAAGGAACATTTCTACAAAATTATTTGAAAATCGGCCTGACACTTATGGAGGAGAAGATTTTTTAAGTTTTCATTATAGCCATAAAAGGCAAAATAGCCCCGCCCCCTGGCGGCCATGTTTTTTGACCAATCAACATGGCTTGAAGGAATCTGATAGAGGATCACCCAAGGAACATTTCTACAAAATTATTTGAAAATCGGCCTGACACTTATGGAGGAGAAGATTTTTTAAGTTTTCATTATAGCCATAAAAGGCAAAATAGCCCCGCCCCCTGGCGGCCATGTTTTTTGACCAATCAACATGGCTTGAGGGAATCTGATAGAGGATCACCCTAGGAACATTTCTACAAAATTATTTGAAAATCGGCCTGACACTTTTGGAGGAGAAGATTTTTTAAGTTTTCATTATAGCCATATAAGGCAAAATAACCCCGCCCCCCCCCTGGCGGCCATGTTTTTCGACCAATCAACACGGCTTGAAGGAATTTGATAGAGGGTCATCCAAGGAACATTTCTACAAAATTATTTGAAAATCTGCCAACCAATTCGGGAGAACAAGAATTTTGAAGTTTTTTCAGTTTCGTTGCCATGGAAACCAGAATTTTGCATGGATCCCAAAAATTTGAAGGAAATCTGGTGAGGTCATTGAGAGGATGCTTTCTGTGAAGTTTGATCCAAATTGACCCACTGGTTACTGAGGAGAAGAAGTTGACGCACGACGGACGACGGACGACGCCCGACGGACAAAAGGCGATCACAATAACTCACCTTGAGCAAAGCTCAGGTGAGCTAAAAAGGGCAATAAGTCATCCAAAAGTAGGTCAAATTAAACGCCCTTGTAATATGCGCAACAAGACATTGTACCGATGACTCCTGTGAAGTTTCATAGAAATGTGGCAAAGGGGTTGTGAGATGAAGGCCGGACAAGAATGAAATGGCAATTTTAAAACAAGAGGGCCATGATGGCCCTTGAATCGCTCACCTGATTTTTTATTTTTTTTTACTTTAGCTATATAAGCCTCGCCCCCTGGCAGCCATAGTTTCCGACCAATCAACTTGGCTTGAAGGAATCTGATAGAGGGTCCCCCTCGGAACATTTCTACAAAATTATTTGAAAATCGGCCAGATACTTTTGGAGGAGAAGATTTTTTAAGTTTTCAATATAGCCATATAATGCAAAATAACCCTGCCTACTGGCGGCCATGTTTTTTGACCAATCAACATGGCTTGAAGGAATCTGAAAGTGGGTCATCCAAGGAACATTTCTACAAAATTATTTGAAAATCGGGCAGACACTTTTGGAGAAGAAGATATTTTAAGTTTGCACTATAGCCATATAAGGCAAAATAGCCCCCCCCCCTGGCGGCCATGTTTTTCGACCAATCAACATGGCTTGAAGGAATCTGATAGAGGGTCACCGAAGGAACATTTCTACAAAATCATTTGAAAATCAGCCTGACACTTTCGGAGGAGAAGATTTTTTAAGTTTTCACTATAGCCATATAAGGCAAAATAGCCCCGCCCCCCTGGCGGCCGTGTTTTTTGACCAATCAACATGGCTTGAAGGAATCTGGTAGAGGGTCATCCAAGGAACATTTCTACAAAATTATTTGAAAATCTGCAAACCAGTTTGGGAGAAGAAGAATTTTGAAGTTTTTTTCGCTTCGTTGCCATGGAAACAAGAATTCTGCATGGATCCCAAAAAATTTGAAGAAATTCTGGTGAGGTCATTAAGAGGATGCTTTCTGTGAAGTTTCATCCCAATTGACGCACTGGTTACTGAGGAGAAGATGTTGAAGATTTTTTAAGTTTATAGTTTGGCCATATAAGGCAAAATAGCCCCCGCCCCCTGGCGGCCATGTTTTTCGACCAATCAACATTGCTTGAAGGAATCTGATAGAGGGTCACCCAAGGAACATTTTTACAAAATTATTTGAAAATCGGCCTGACACTTATGGAGGAGAAGATTTTTTAAGTTTTCATTATAGCCATAAAAGGCAAAATAGCCCCGCCCCCTGGCGGCCATGTTTTTTGACCAATCAACATGGCTTGAAGGAATCTGATAGAGGATCACCCAAGGAACATTTCTACAAAATTATTTGAAAATCGGCCTGACACTTTTGGAGGAGAAGATTTTTTAAGTTTGCACTATAGCCATATAAGGCAAAATAGCCCCGCCCCCCCCCCTGGCGGCCATGTTTTTCGACCAATCAACATGGCTTGAAGGAATCTGATAGAGGGTCACCCAAGGAACATTTCTACAAAATTATTTGAAAATCGGCCTTACACTTTCGGAGGAGAAGATTTTTTATGTTTTCACTATAGCCATATAAGGCAAAATAGCCCCGCCCCCCCTGGCGGCCATGTTTTTCGACCAATCAACATGGCTTGAAGGAATCTTATAGAGGGTCACCTAAGGAACATTTCTACAAAATAATTTGAAAATCGGCCTGACACTTTCAGAGGAGAATATTTTTTAAGTTTGCACTATAGCCATATACGGCAAAATAGCCCCGCCCCCCCTGGCGGCCATGTTTTTCGACCAATCGACATGGCTTGAAGGAATCTGATAGAGGGTCACCTAAGGAACATTTCTACAAAATAATTTGAAAATCGGCCTGACACTTTCGGAGAAGAAGATTTTTTAAGAATTTTGAAGTTTTTTTCATTTCGTTGCCATGGAAACCAGAATTCTGCATGGATCCCAAAATTTTTAAGGAATTCTGGTGAGGACATTGAGAGGATGCTTTCTGTGAAGTTTCATCCTAGTTGACCCAACGGTTACAGAGGAGAAAATGTTGACGGACGACGGACGATGGACGACGGACGCCGGACATAGGGCGATCACAATAACTCACCTTGAGCACTTCGTGCACAGGTGAGCTAAAAAGGGCAATAACTCATCCAAAAGTAGGTCAAATTAAACGCCCTCGTAATATGCGCAACTAGACGTTGTACAGATGACTCCTGTGAAGTTTCATAGAAATGTGGCAAAGGGGTTGTGAGATGAAGGCCGGACAAGAATGAAATGGCAATTTTAAGAAAGGGCAATAACTCATCCAAAAGTAGGTCAAATTAAACGCCCTCGTAATATGCGCAACTAGATGTTGTACCGATGACTCCTGTGAAGTTTCATAGAAATGTGGCCAAGGGGTTGTGAGATAAAGGCCGGACAAGAAATGTGGACGCCCTGACAGACAGACAGACGGACGGACAGACAGACAGACGACGCAGGCAAAAGCAATATGTCTCCTCCGGAGGGGGGAGACATAATAAGATATAGGCAAAAACGGCAAAGAAGCCAAACATGACTGTAATACTTAACACAATCAAATATATCTACATCCAGGTGAAGAAGGGATATGAGTAAGCTGGTCTTCTATCCACTTATTTTTTTATCATTCAATCAAGCCCTAGGATGGTGGTAGTCAAAATAATAGTCTCAAAGAGATCAACTCTTTTGAGTATTTACTATACAACCATTTCTTTTTAGAACCAATAACATAGGGCTTAACCCTTTCCCACATACAATAAATCTGCGGCAGGTGACTTTGAAAACACCTCGGCAAAACTACGCAAAATCTCTTCAATTGAAAAAAATATATTTAATAGAGTTGAAAACATTGTGAGCAAATTCTCTTTTTTCCACAATGTTTTAAAAAATTGTCTGCTGCAGAGGCCTCAGAAAGTGTCTGTATGTGGGAAAGGGTTAAGTCTAAAGTAAGGATTTAAGAACCTGAAATATGCACTTTATTTACAGCTCCGATTTAGTCTTAGCTGTTGCAAGTTTTGGGCAATAACGTTGTATGAAAACACAATTTTATTCAAAGGCTTCTATTTCAAAAGGCATTAGAAGTCATCTGTATTAGGAGAAGAGTACATTGTGACATAGTACTGTGATCCATTGAAGTTTGAAGCCTGTCAAGATAAAGTTATATCAAACAATATATAAAGGGGGATTGAACACTGACATATACACACACATGTATATACATAGTTCTATAACTTAAAATTATTAAACCATTCCTTTTAAAAAGATTGTAGGAAACAAAAGAAGAACTTGCTCCAAGACTTTCATAGACCTATCTCTAATCCAAACTCTACCAGCACATGTAAGTTTGTTTTCTTGTTAACCTTTGGCTTAAGTCCTCCTCTTGGCAATTCATGTTGCAGCAACAATGCATGTTCGGCTTTCTTTTCTAAAAGGGTGGGTGCAACTGTCTTCTCTTCCTTTGCCACCTCCCTATTAAGGACAAATACATAAGCTCTGAGAAAAATCAGCTCTTTGTTTGTTGTTTTTTAGTGTGTAAGATCAAATAATATCTCACATGGTAAACACAATTTCACAAGTTAAAGAGCTATGAAAGGAATTAACAAATTTTGGCGGTTGCATAATTTAATATACAAGTAACATTGAAATTTCAAACAAGAAAATATTTCTATTTTGTTCATCCAAAAACAGCTAGTAAAGGACCCTTTTAATACTACCCCGTTTCAAACTCTATTCTACAATAATATCATTTGCAGCAGTTTATTGTGTGTTGGAAAGGATTTTTAACAGTATTTAGGTTATATAATGGCAACAGAGAACACTTTCATGAGTCCTTTGTGACAACCCATTACAACACCAGGGTAGGAATGAGTAAACAAGAGGGCCATGATGGCCCTGGATTGCTCACCTGATTTTTTTTTTAACTTTAGCTATATAAGCCCCGCCCCCTGGCGGCCATAGTTTCCAATGAATCAACTTGGCTTGAAGGAATCTGATAGAGGGTCACCCTAGAAACCTTTCTACAAAATTATTTGAGAATTGGCCTGACACTTTTGGAGGAGAAGATTTTTTAATTTTTACTTTAGCCATATAATGCAAAGTAGCCCTGCCCACTGGCGGCCATGTTTTTTGACCAATCAACATGGCTTGAAGGAATCAGAAAGTGGGTCACTTAAGGAAAATTTCTACAAAATTATTTGAAAATCAACCAGACACTTTCGGAGAAGAAGATTTTTAAAGTTTTCACTATAAACATATAAGGCAAAATAGCCCTGCCCCCCCTGGCGGCCATGTTTTTCGACCAATCAACATGGCTTGAAGGAATCTGATAGAGGGTCATCCAAGGAACATTTCTACAAAATTATTCGAAAATCTGCCAACCAGCTTGGGAGAAGAAGAATTTTGAAGTTTTTTTCATTTCGTTGCCATGGAAACCAGAATTCTGCATGGATCTCAAAAATTTGAAGGAAATCTGGTGAGGTCATTGAAAGGATGCTTTCTGTGAAGTTTCATCCCAATTGACCAACTGGTTACTGAGGAGAAAAAGTTGACGCACGACGGATGCCGAACGCCGGACAAAAGGCGATCACAATAACTCACCTTGAGCAAAGCTCAGGTGAGCTAAAAAGACGTAATGCATGCATATTTACAATATATAATTGGTAACTTATTGGACTTACTTCTTTTCCAACAACATAGGTAATGTTTGAGACACAAGTCCATGAACGAATACCAGTAAGTGTTCTAAAGTAAGGTTTTTATTCTCAACAAGCCCAAGTACGATTGTTTTAGTACTGCCTGTACTTTGTTTGCTACTTTACTGCTGTGAGTACCGTCTAGAATCTGTTAAAGTAACAAGAGGGCCATGATGGCCCTGGAATCGCTCACCTGATTTTTTTTTTTTTTCACTTTAGCTATATAAGCCCCGCCCCTGGCGGCCATAGTTTACGACCAATCAACTTGGCTTGAAGGAATATGATAGAGGGTCACCCTAGGAACATTTCTACAAAATTATTTGAAAATCAGCCTTACACTTTCGGAGAAGAAGATTTTTTAAGTTTTCACTATAGCCATATAAGGCAAAATAGCCCCGCCCCCCCCCCCCCCTGGTGGCCATGTTTTTTGACCAATCAACATGGCTTGAAGGAATCTGAAAGTGGGTCACTTAAGTAACATTTCTACAAAATTATTTGAAAATCAGGCTGACACTTTCCGAGAAGAAGATTTTTTAAGTTTTCACTATAGCCATATAAGGCAAAATAGCCCCGCCCCCCTGGCGGCCATGTTTTTCGACCAATCAACTTGGCTTGAAGGAATCTGATAGAGGGTCATCCAAGGAACATTTCTACAAAATTATTTGAAAATCGGCCTCACACTTTTGGAGAGGAAGATTTTTTAAGTTTTCACTATAGCCATATAAGGCAAAATAGCCCCACCCCCCTGCCGGCCATGTTTTTCAACCAATCAACATGGCTTGAAGGAATCTGACAGAGGGTCATCCAAGGAACATTTCTACAAAATTATTTGAAAATCTGCCAACCAGTTTGGGAGAAGAAGATTTTTTAAGTTTTCACTATAGCCATATAAGGCAAAATAGCCCCGCCCCGCCCCGCCCCCCCCCCCCTGGCGGCCATGTTTTTCGACTATCAACTTGGCTTGAAGGAATCTGATAGAGGGTCATCCAAGGAACATTTCTACAAAATCATTTGAAAATCGGCCTGACACTTTCGGAGAAGAATTTTTTTTAAGTTTTCACTATAGCCATATAAGGCAAAATAGCCCCGCCCTCCTGGCGGCCATGTTTTTTCACCAATCAACTTGGCTTGAAGGAATCTGATAGAGGGTCATCCAAGGAACATTTCTACAAAATTATTGGAAAATCGGTCTGACACTTTTGGAGAAGAAGATTTTTTGAGTTTTCACTATAGCCATATAAGGCAAAATAGCCCCGCCCCCCTGGTGGCCATGTTTTTCGACCAATCAACATGGCTTGAAGGAATCTGACAGATGGTCATCCAAGGAACATTTCTACAAAATTATTTGAAAATCTGCCAACCAGTTTGGGAGAAGAAGAATTTTGAAGTTTTTTTCATTTCGTTGCCATGGAAACCAGAATTCTGCATGGATCCCAAGAATTTGAAGGAAATCTGGTGAGGTCATTGAGAGGATGCTTTCTGTGAGGTTTCATCCCAATTGACCCACCGGTTACTGAGGAGAAGAAGTTGACGCACGATGGACGACGGACGCCGGACAAAAGGCGATCACAATAACTCACCTTGAGCAAAGCTCAGGTGAGCTAAAAATAGCAGAGATGATTTGAAACATCAAGGCAAATATACAAACAAAAAAGCCGCAATCAAGGCAAATATACAAACAAAAAAGCCGCAATATGACAAAAATACAGGTTTTCAGAACTTTGTGTTTTGAGAATTATAATTAAGCTTCTTTGTTGAATGTTTGTGTGCGTGTAAAAATGTAGATTTTTTTTTTCATTTTATGAACAGTTACATACCATATTTAGTTTGTAACTAAAGATATTCCGTTTCTCCATAAACTCTTTCTACATACCAAGTTTGGTTACAATATGTCAACCGTAACTAAATATTCAGTTTCAACCGTTTTTCTATTTCAGGAAGTGACCTTGACCTTAGGGGCCCCAAACGCAATCCCATGAAAGGTCCCCATTAACTTTTTTCTACACACACAAAGTTTGGTTACAATATGTCTAAATATAACTAAAGCTATTAAATTTCACCCGTTTTTTTATATTTTTAGTAAGTGACCTTGACAAGGAGAGGGCCATGATGGCCCTATCATGGCCCTGGATTGCTCACCTGATTTTTTTTTCCTTCACTTTAGCCATATAAGCCCCGCCCCCTGGCGGCCATAGTTTCCGACCAATCAACAAGGCTTGAAGGAATGTAATAGAGGGTCAGGTCACCCTAGGAACATTTCTACAAAATTATTTTGAAATCGGCCTGACACTTTTGTCGGAGAAGATTTTTTAAGTTTTCACTATAGCCATATAAGGCCAAATAGCCCCGCCCCCTGGTGGCCATGTTTTTTCACCAATCAACATGGCTTAAAGGAATCTGATAGAGGGTCACTTAAGGAACATTTCTAAAAAAAAAATTGAAAATCGGCCAGACACTTTTGAAGGAGAAGATTTTTTAAGTTTTCACTATAGCCATATAAGGCTAAAAAGCAATAGAATTGAATGAACTAGTTCCTTTCTATCTAGATCTCAACAGCGACTTAATAATATCTGTAGCAGGACAGAATAGCTAGTTGGTATGAGGGCTTATTAGTAAATATTTAATACAGAGCTTAACCTTTCCCATTTGCAGACACATTTTGAATCAATTTGCTACAATGTTTCATTCAATAATTATTCTTGCATTTATAGTTTCAATAAATTTACCTTCGTGTTTATATAGACATCTGCCCCACATTGGTTGTATTTGGGAAAGGGTTAAACACAAAACGTTTTGGTCACGACAACAATGCCAACAACAGGGTGACAACACTAGCCCTCCAGCAACAAAGCACCTGTGAGCTAAAAACTGAAGATGAAATTCATACCATAGAATGAAGTTTCTGGTTGAGCACCATCTTTTTGAAGGTCTCAGTAGCCTCCTGGGTCCATCTACCATCCGGACATTTTATAGGTGAAGGTCGTATTTTAATCAATTTACATTCAACAGCCTGTCAAAAGAAGAGGAACAATGAAGGTGTTTAAAACAAAGAAAATACATTTCTTAAATTGAAATTATTCAAACAAGAGTGAACAAGAGTGTTTAGAGGAACACATTTTTCACCTTTTGATGTGTCAGTTAGTGAAGGCATGACCGACAAACAGACAATGGAAGAAGTCCCTTCATCTGGCTGTATTATCATGACCCCTTGCCATATACAACTTTGCAGTAGACAACTTTGATAAATGACTGCAATGTCTCACTCAAAATTTGTGGGAGAGACAAAAGAAGCAATTGCTCAAAACAAGCTATTTCTAAAATACTGTATCAAAATTAAACATTAATTTTTTTCGAGAACCAACAATTTTCAAAGCAGACCTCTCAATGAATAACATATCAGATAAACTATTTCATATATATTTGAATACATTTCTGAAACTTGGATGGCTCTAGTAACACAGCTGCCTTCATGGACATATGACAAGAAGGGTGATGGTAAATGTGGACAACGCAAATACACCTTTTACCCTTTTCCACATGCAAATGATATTTTCAGCATCTACAGCATATGGTTTTTTTAAATCATTGAAACAAAAGGAGATACTGCGCATAATGATCAATTACTTTTCTTTTCCCACATTGACTTCAACTCTAGTCAATAGTTATACTTTCCCATACTTAGAGATTTTCCATCTTTTTGCAGAGACTATTTCAAAGTTGCCTGTTGCAGATTTGTTGCAAGTCAGATTATAACAGCCTATTATTAGTCGCCGGGCAGAAGCCCGCGACTTCTATTTTTAATAGCTTTTCGGAAATCACATGGGAGGGCGGCTTATTATTAGAAAGAAACAAATCTAGATGATTTGAACATATTTACAATTGTGGTTGTTTACGAACACTAATAAATGACACATCTAAAATGAAATAAATATTCCGATTTTTTAATGTTTGCAGTTTTTTTTATTTCACTCGCATTTAAGTTTTTTGTCTTATTTACGAAGACAAAAGTGGTCCTTCAAGACGTGAACCAACACCCCCTAATGCAGACTCTTATGTGTCATCATTGAGGTCAATTTCGGATTCTCCTTTTAATAGCAATTTTAACTTACTAAATGTTGTTTTCATGTTCAAAGAGATGTCTTGATTTGTGTAGAATTCATTTAATAATGTTAATCCATGAATATCTAAAGTAGGAACTGTTTCTAAGCTAAATATAGACCCTATTCTGTTGTGTAGGTTCGTGACCTTTAACATCGATTTTCGCGCATGCGCATTTCGATATGAAAAAGCGAGTGATATTATTTTATTTTAGACAAGTACAAGACGAATGTTTGACGCAAAGCGTCAAAGAAAAGCCGCAATATTTCGTTGTACATGTAGAAATAAGAAAAAAAGAACATTTTTAAATCCACAAACAATAGAAACAATTTAAACTGTAGACGGTAATGCTGATATATTTCTCCTTTTGAAGACTTTTGTTTTCTTCAAATTACCTCCCTTTAAAGCAATAACAGGATATTTACCTTGTGATTCGAATAAGATTGACAAACATTGAAATTATATGAATGAATACTATTATTTAAATAGTAAACAACAGCAAAAATTAAATTTAAGCCAGATAAATGTGTATACATTTCGTTAATTTTTTATAGATACCCTAATGTAGGTATGAATATAAAATTTATAAGTAAATGTTTTCATTTCACCGTTCCTAATGCTTGAATAGGACTAAGAAAGTCAAGAATACATAAATAAATCAATGCAGTCTTTTCCGGCGACATTGATGCCTTGCAATCAACTTTCTCTTGTTTCCTTAGCCTTTTTTTAGCCCTTCAATTGGAAGAGATACAAGTTTGCATGTCTGAAGAGTGTAGGTTCAGATCAGCCCGTATAAGAATCTACAGGCTGATCTGGATCTTTACTGTTCACAAAAAGTGAACCTGTACCTTTTCCTAAGAACAGGCTCATTTTATATTTCACTAACCTGAAAGGGGATGTCTAACAGTTGAGGTGGCAGCTCTTTAGTTGATCCAGTGCACTCAGATACATTACCATAATCCACAAAAAATACCTACACAGAAATAGAAAATATAAAAGCCAAGTTGAATTTTAAACTTTTGTCATTTTAATACATTCTAATGCAACAGCAACCAGAGATCTACAATTTACATAGAAATAACTTCTTTTTAGCATTTTTCTTTTAAATAGGGACTACCAAAGAAGCTTTCTCTCTTAGGTTTGGTTGGAATTAGCTAATTGGTACAAGATGTTGTTTACAGAAATTGTTGACAACATATCAGGTTTAAATGGAGTTGTTGCAGCAAATCTAATCAGCAGAGATTATTCAAAGAAAAACATTGTCGTGTAGAGGAGAACTTGCTTATTTTCTGACAATGTCTTCTTTTACCCCTATATTTTTAAAACATTTTCTGCAACCAGTAAAGGTCCGAGTTTGAACCTAAATTTCTTAATTGATTTAATTTCTTAATTTTTAGATTGCCCTTTATCATATTATTGAAACCTTAGCTATTTCATGTCAAACATTTAACCATTTCCCTATTCAATTAACCTTTTTTCATACCATAGACACATTCTGACTTATCTGAAGTAGATGCTTTTGGAAAACAAAGTGGCAAA
>JASEVX010000642.1:0-71200 GCA_031761405.1 Serripes groenlandicus
AGACAGAGACAGAGACAGACAGACAGACAGACAGACAGACAGACAGACAGACAGACAGACAGACAGACAGACAGACAGACAGACAGACAGACAGACAGACAGACAGACAGACAGACAGACAGACAGACATATAGACATATAGACAGATAGACAGACATACAGAGAGACAGACAGAGACAGAGACAGAGACAGAGACAGAGACAGAGAGACAGGCAGAGACAGAGAGAGACAGAGAGAGACAGACATAGACATATAAAGAGAGACAGAGACAAGAGACAGATAGACAGAGAACCCGTTGCCCACATGTTACAATTCAACAAATATATTGTCGACGACTTTTAAGAACATCGCGACACAATATGATATTATATCTCTATAAGTCTTACTGGCGAACAGTGCAGAGCCAGATTGAACTGCGCACTTAATGAGCCTTGCCCATAAAGATATGATAATTTCAGAACGACTCGATTCGTGCATTGTTCTACGAGTCAGTAGAAATTAGTTGTAAAACCCTATAATATCTACCGCCACGCTCAAATCAAGTAATTTCTCGGTTATTCTTGATAACAGGCAAATTCCAAATAAAAATACAAATTTAACCATTTAGCTGCCAAAGGCAATTAACCGTTTTTTCACACAATTATGTCTCTCCTCAAATCTGCATTGTGAGCCACTTAGACAGCAAAAATGTTCCTGCTGGACGTGAAAGGATTAATTTGCTTTTATTTGTGGGGAATGTTAGTGTGCGGCGTAAAGTTCCACTTCTGTTAGAAAGTATCGTCGTTTTCGATCGTGTATGTCAATTACCCGATGCTCTCTGATTGGACTTTTCGTACTATGGTATCCGAAAAAAAAAAACAAGTTTACTGTGGAAATTGATGCTATAGAACTCTAGTGCATATACTTCTATATAACTCATTTTAATTCTTACTAGTTTTGTTATGTAACATTGAGTTGCAAATATTGTATAACTGAACAAGGATTTAAATGTTTAAAAAACCTTGAGTGATCCTTTAACTTAACCTTCAAATAAAGTACAGTCAGTGCATTTGGAGAAAGGGCTCAAACAAAATCATTTGAGACGGACGTTTGTAATATGAGCCCGGAATTATGAGAAAGCCAACATTGCGTAATGTATCGACCGGATCAGCCAAAGCATGCCGCACAGGCTAACCCGGACAAACACTTTTCGCCTCCTGTGGATTTTGTGTTTCAGAAATCATTACTCTATACCTCTATCCACCTGAGACGGAATGTGTCGGCCCAGATAAGCTTGCACGGACATTACGAGTCCATACTGCTGTTTTTCTAGTTGTTTGATTGATTGATTGATTGGGGTTTAACGCCGTTTTTAACAATTTCTCAGTCATATCACGGCGGCCAGTTCACCTACCCATATGTTTCCTGGTTTTCGCACACCAGTACTCCACACAACAATCTTCCCAAACAACTGGCTGCTTTTCCACGAAGACTTAGTCCATTGGTGGAAGACGAATGACGCATGTCGCAATGACTTTTGTCAAACGTCGGAAAGAAAGTTGGCCGAGTCGGGATTCGAACTCACAACCCCTGGATTGACAGCCCGCGTCGTTACCGACTGAGCTACCGGGACTCGACCCTCCATTCTTCATGTAATAAAATAAATGGGAATATTTTGATAACTAAAAGGCAAACAATGCTGATATCAGGTGAGACAGCTCGTTACGAGCTGACTCACCTGAATCTGTATTGTTTGCAAAAACCTCAAATAATACCGTTGGCGCTGAAAGAGTTAAAGCGAAATGTATTCAAATCGGCGTCAAATATGCTCCTGTATTATGCAAAGCAGTTGAACGATCAATAAAGAGAATAAAGACTGAACATGAGAGAAAAAAGAATCACAGAATCTGATCAAGTTGCAAACAACGTCGGTATACCCCCGAACCCTTCATCTGACGACGACTTTTGAAACCATTGGGATAAAAAGAAGAAACAAACTTGAATTTCCTTAATTATTTCCAACCCTGAATACATTTGTAACTTCAATTCAATGTTTTAAAGGTGCTGAAGTCCAGATGAAGATCACAATTTTGAAATGTTGAATCTTCTGCAAATATTGCTAAAAAGTGACAAGAAAGTAAGAAATATGTAGTTCAAAACTATTTTGGCAGTAAACTTTGACTTTACTATCTTTACCCTGGAGTTCAGCAACTTTAAAACATGCCGCATCTTTTTTTGTTCAAAATGTTCAATTTCTTTTTTTTTTTGCATAGCAGACGAGTCTAAATTACCGCTTCAATCAATAAGAGACAACATGAAAGAAAGATTCGACTTACCTTGGTGAATCAAACAAGTCACCATTAGAGTAAAAACTAGAAACGATACGACAATCCTATCCATGATTTATTCTTTTGTTACACTGCTTAAAGTTCAGGCTGGAAGTTCATGTATAGTTCTGTTAATCTGTTCGATTTATTTATTATTTGAATACGTGAAGTTTTTAATCCGTATTCATGTAGCTTAACCCTGTCCCTCATACGACAATTCTGCAGCAGATGACTTTGAACATATTTTGTCAAAGCATAGAAAATCTCCATAATTGAATGGATAACCTATGACAAAAAGTTGAAAACATTGTGACAAAAGGAGAATTTGCACGTTTTGTGCAATTTCTTCTTTTGTCACTATGTTTTCAAAACGCCGTCTGCTGCAGAGGCGTCAGAAAGCGTCTATACGAGGGAAAGGGTTAACCAATAACTTTATACGGTAATTTTTCAGCGTCGTCAAATTTGAAAATACAGTGATGATAATACAGAACAGAACAGAACAGAAATTTTTATTTTCAACCTAAGCATAAACAGCTCATGGTTGATATTCACAAATATACATATAGAAATGGTTAAGACAATGAAATAGTTGAGAAATAGTACTTAACTAAGTTTAAATTAAATAAGTTTAAAATCAAGTGTATATGCATATGTATAAATACACATATATACACACGCAATTGTATATACATATATACATACATGTATACCCATACACATACTTACATATATATATATATATATATATATACATCAACATACAGACATACATACAGATAGACATACACTCAGATAGACATAAATTCAGAAAGGCATAAATTCAGAGACACATGAATAAATGTAGATATACATACATAGTGATATACATACATAATGATAGAGACACGATGATAGACATACATGATGATAGACATATATAGACAGATAGCCAAACAAACGCATAGACATATAAACATACAGATCGACATACACACGGATCTACATGCATAAAGACAAACAGGCAGATTGACAGTTACACCAACAGCTAGATGAAAAGATAGACGGACATACCTATATACATAAACATAAAGCCATAAATACAGATATACATACGCTCAAATTGACATAAATTCAGAAAGGCATACATTCAAAGATACAGGAATAAATGCAGATATACATACATAGTGATAGACATACATCATGATAGAGAGACACGATGATAGACGTACATGATGATATATATACATAGACAGATATACATACAAATACATAGACAGACATATGTACATACACACGCATGGACAGATAAATATACATATTGACATACACGCGTATATACTTGCATAAAGACATACAGGCAGGTTGCCAGTTACACCAACAGCTAGACGGAGAGATAGACGGGCATACATATATACATAAAGACATAAAGACATAAATATATATAGACATACACTCAGATAGACATACATTCAGATATGCATAATTTCAGAGACATATGAATAAATGCATGTATACATACATAGGGATATACATTCATAATGATAGAGACACGATGATATACATACATGATGATAGACATACATAGACTGATAGATATACAAATACATAGACAGACATATATAAATACAAGCATACTGCGACGATGGTTTTCTCTTGTCTCTACTCTCACGACACCGCACGAATAATGAAACAAGCTATCGAGTTGTCGCGAGAACAGCGTCAAATTCACTTGAATATTTCTTCTCCTCGTGTAAAAGTACGGGAAACGGAAGTTGTAATGGCTATGTGAAGTGCTCTCTGGTTGTTCGATATTTGGTCTAGTCCGGAGTTTTAGCCAATCAGCGATCAGGTAATAGGAAACCATTTCTTTTTGTGTCGATATATTTAGTTTTGACGTGTCTGTGTTTTTCGCGGAAATGGTACCCCTTACGGCAACTCAAATATTAAGAAAACGAAGAGACGGATCAAACATCGGGACGATCATTTGATATAGCAACTGATGGGCTACACAACGCACACCGAGTGGCTTCTAAATTCGAAAAACTGTGGGAGGATATAGTTTTCGTCCGTTTCCATAGCAACGGTGGTTTCTATGGCGACCATACTACAAAAGGAACAACTAGAGCCTAGACCCTTCATCCCTACCAAGTTTAGTCGAAATCCGTTGAATAGTTTTGGCGCTACGCTTGCCACAAACAAACACACATTTTACAAGCATACTACGACGATGGTTCTCTCTTGTCTCTACTCTCACGACACCGCACGAATAATGAAACAAACTATCGAGTTGTCGCGAGAACAGCGTCAAATTCACTTGAATATTTCTTCTCCTCGTGTAAAAGTACGGGAAACGGAAGTTGTAATGGCTATGTGAAGTGCTCTCTGGTTGGTCGATATTTGGTCGTGTCCGGATCTTTAGCCAATTAGCGATCAGGTAATATGAAACCATTTCTATTTGTGTCGATATATATTTAGTTTTGACGTGTCTGTGTTTCCGCTGAAATGGTGTTAAAATTTCCCTCAAGTCGGTTTCTAACTATAAAACCGGCATAATGACGAAAACTTTAAATTACATATCTTCTTATATTTAATGAATATTTCTTAGATAAGTTTATTGTACGATTTTCTGTACAGAAGACAAACAGATTCTAGCGTTTCTGAAATTATCTCTTAATTAAAGTGTATTATGTATCAAATGAGTATGTTTGACCTTACGCTACTCTTTTTAGGTCTATCGGATGGCATTGTTCCTGGCGTTCATCCGTGCGTCTGTACGTCCGTCCACGCGTTTATGGCAAAAAATGCGAATGGGCCCTGGTGTTTTTCTTGAATATAGTGATCTAAGCCAAACCGATGGTATGGTCGGATAGAGGAGAGTTTCTTCTACCATCAAATGCCAAAACAACCTAGGATCGGACTACTTTTAAACGTTTGCGATGCGGAACACAAGTTGAATACGCACATTTGCGTTCATTTGGGTATCACACTGGTGTTCTTTTTCCTAAATTAATGTTTATATATATATATTAGTTGAATGTCTTTAGGGCCATGCAGATGATACTGGCAGGTTATACATTCTTTTTCAATGATGTTTTATGCTACTTTCCAAAACACCACAGTTTGGCGTGTTTCTTCTCAAGGATGTTTCGTTTCACTTTCCACACTGTGTGAGAACATAACATAACAGACTATAGGTTTTATTCATATATGGTTCATCTTGAACAGATTTACATTATACATGGGCATACGAAACATATCATATATGTCAACTCGCACGCACTGTTTACATACTCATGCGTCCTGGGTGATTCAACCCAGCTACTCAATAGTACTGTACACACTGTGACAAAGGGAGCAATTGTCCGCCCTACTTTCAGAGGTCGTCTTGTTTCTATTGTTGGGTGTTTTATGCCGTTTTCAACATCATTCCAGTCATACCACCCCGTCAGTTCACACACTCGTGATCCCTGGGTGAATCAACCCAGCTATGCAATAGAACTGAACACATTGTGGCAAAAGAAGCAATTGCCCGCCATGCTTTGAAATGGCGTTTTGTTTGCATTGTAGGGGTTTTGATATTGGAAGCGAGTTGTTGCATGACTAAATAAGTGTGGAAATTGGCATAAAATATCTGCATGTGGGAAAGCGTTAGTAAGTGTTCACTGGTTTTCGCACCTCTGCAGGTTAAATCCCTTTCGGCGGTACAGTGAACGATTTTCCCATAACCCCGTTCCCACATGCATACACTCCCTATAAATAAACTATCGAAAACATTGTGATAAAAACAGCCATTGCTCATCATGTTTTCAAAGGTCGTTTTGCTTGCATTGTTGGGGTTTTAGGCCGTTTTCAACAGCATGTATGCCCAATCGCCATCACTGTGCACATACTCGTGTTTTCTGGGTGATTCTACCCAGTTAGGCAGTAGGACTGAAAACAGTGTGTTAAGAGGAGTCATTGCTCAACATGTTTTCAAAGGTCGTTTTGATTACGTTGTTGATTGTTTTAGGCCGTTTTCAACAGCATTTATGTTAAATACACCTCACTGCTCACACATACATGCTTCCCGGGTGAGTCAACCCACCTACGCTTTAGGACTGAAAACAGTGTGGTATAAGGAGCCATTGCTCATCATGTTTTCAAAGGTCAATGTGATTGCATTGTTGGGGTTTATGGGCCATTTTCAACAGCATTTATGTCCAATCACTCTCACAGTTCACAAACTCATGGGACCTGGGAGAATCAACCCAGCTATACGTTAGGACTGAAAACAATGTGGAAAGAGGAGCCATTGCAAGTCATGATTTCAAAGGTAGTTTTGTTTGTATTGTTGGGTGTTTTAAGCCGGTTTCAACATCATATGTCAAATCACCCGCACTGTTCACATACTCATGCGTGATTCAATCCAGCTACTCAATATACTGAACACACTGTGACAAAGGGAGCAATTGCCCGCCCTGCTTTCAGAGGTTGTTTTGTTTGTATTGTTAGGTGTTTTAGGCCGTTTTCCACATCATTCCAGTCATACCACCCCGTCAGTTCACACACTCGTGATCCCTGGATGAATCAACCCAGTTATGCAATAGACCTGAACACATTGTGGCAACAGAAGCAATTGCCCGCCATGCTTTAAAATGGCGTTTAGTTTGCACATACTCGTGTTTTTGAGTGATTCTACCCAGCTAGGCAATAGGACTGAAAACAGTGTGGTAAGAGAAGCCATTGCTCATCATGTTTTCAAAGGTCGTTTTGATTGCGTTGTTGGGTTTTTCAACGCCGTTTTCAACATCATATATGTCAACTCGCACGCACTGTTCACATACTCATGCGTCCTGGGTGATTCAACCCAGCTATGCGTTAGGACTGAAAACAGTGTGGAAAGAGGAGCCATTGCTCATCATGATTTCAAAGGTCGTTTTGTTTGCATTGTTGGGTGTTTTACGCCGTTTTCAACATCATATATGTTAAATCACACGCACTGTTCACATACTCATGCGTCCTGGGTGATTCAACCCAGCTACTCAATAGTACGGAACACACTGTGACATAGGGAGCAATTGCCCGTCCTGCTTTCTGAGGTCGTTTTGTTGGTATTGTTGGGTGTTTTAGGCCGATTTCCACATCATTCAAGTCATACCACCCCGTCAGTTCACACACTCGTGATCCCTGGGTGAATCAACCCAGCTATGCAATAGACCTGAACACATTGTGACAAGAGAAGCAATTGCCCGCCATGCTTTAACGTATCGTCTTGTTTGCACATACTCATGTTTTTTGAGTGATTCTACCCAGCTAGGCAATATGACTGAAAACAGTGTGGTAAGAGGAGCCATTGCTCATCATGTTTTCAAAGGTCGTTTTGATTGCGTTGTTGGGTGTTTTACGCCGTTTTCAACATCATATATGTCAAATCGCACGCACTGTTCATATACTCATGCGTCCTGCGTGATTCAACCCAGCTATGCGTTAGGACTGAAAACAGTGTGGAAATAAGAGCCATTGCTAATAATGATTTCAAAAGTCGTTTTGTTTGTATTGTTGGGTGTTTTACGCCATTTTCAATATCATATATGTCAAATCACACGCACTGTTCACATACTCATGCGTCCTGGGTGATTCAACCCACATACTCAATAGTACGGAACACACTGTGACAAAGGGAGCAATTGCCCGTCCTGCTTTCGGAGGTCGTTTTGTTGGTATTGTTGGGTGTTTTAGGCCGTTTTCCACATCATTTCAGTCATACCACCCCGTCAGTTCACACACTCATGATCCCTGGGTGAATCAACCCTGCTATGCAATAGACCTGAACACATTGTGACAAGAGAAGCAATTGCCCGCTATGCTTTAAAATGTCGTTTTTTTTTGCATTGTATGGGTTTTGATTTTTGAAGCGAGTTGTTGCATGACTAAATAAGTGTGGAAAGTGGCATAAAATATCTCCATGTGGGAAATGGTGAGTATGTGTTCACTGGTCGTGGCACCTCTGCAGGTCAAATCCCTTTCGGCGGTACAGTTAACGATTTTCCCATAACCCCGTTCCCACATGCATACACTCCCTATAAATGAACTATCGAAAACATTGTGATAAAAACAGCCATTGCTCATCATGTTTTCAAAGGTCGTTTTGATTGCGTTGTTGGTTGTTTTAGGCCGTTTTCAACAGCATTTATGTTAAATACACCTCACTGCTCACACACACATGCTTACTGGGTGAATCAACCCATCTACGCGATAGGACTGAAAACAGTGTGGTATAAGGAGCCATTGCTCATCATGTTTTCAAAGGTCAATGTGATTGCATTGTTGGGGTTTATAGGCCGTTTTCAACAGCATTTATGTCCAATCACTCTCACAATTCACAAACTCATGGGACCTGGGAGAATCAACCCAGCTATGCGTTAGGACTGAAAACAGTGTGGAAAGAGGAGCCATTGCTAATCATGATTTCAAAGGTCATTTTGTTTGTATTTTTGGATTGTTTACGCCGGTTTCAACATCATATATGTCAAATCACCCGCACTGTTCACATACTAATGCGTCCTGGGTGATTCAATCCAGCTACTCAATAGTACTGAACACACTCTGACAAAGGGAACAATTGCCCGTCCTGCTTTTGGAGGTCGTTTTGTTGGTATTGTTGAGTGTTTTAGGCCGTTGTCAACATCATTCCAGTCATACCACCCCGTCAGTTCACACACTCATGATCCCTGGGTGAATCAACCCTGCTATGCAATAGACCTGAACACATTGTGACAAGAGAAGCAATTGCCCGCTATGCTTTAAAATGTCGTTTTTTTTTGCATTGTATGGGTTTTGATTTTTGAAGCGAGTTGTTGCATGACTAAATAAGTGTGGAAAGTGGCATAAAATATCTCCATGTGGGAAATGGTGAGTATGTGTTCACTGGTCGTGGCACCTCTGCAGGTCAAATCCCTTTCGGCGGTACAGTGAACGATTTTCCCATAACCCCGTTCCCACATGCATACACTCCCTATAAATGAACTATCGAAAACATTGTGATAAAAACAGCCATTGCTCATCATGTTTTCAAAGGTCGTTTTGATTGTGTTGTTGGTTGTTTTAGGCCGTTTTCAACAGCATTTATGTTAAATACACCTCACTGCTCACACACACATGCTTACTGGGTGAATCAACCCATCTATGCGATAGGACTGAAAGCAGTGTGGTATAAGGAGCCATTGCTCATCATGTTTTCAAAGGTCAATGTGATTGCATTGTTGGGGTTTATAGGCCGTTTTCAACAGCATTTATGTCCAATCACTCTCACAATTCACAAACTCATGGGACCTGGGAGAATCAACTCAGCTATGCGTTAGGACTGAAAACAGTGCGGAAAGAGGAGCCATTGCTAATCATGATTTCCAAGGTCGTTTTGTTTGTATTTTTGGATTGTTTACGCCGGTTTCAACATCATATATGTCAAATCACTCGCACTGTTCACATACTAATGCGTCCTGGGTGATTCAATCCAGCTACTCAATAGTACTGAACACACTCTGACAAAGGGAGCAATTGCCCGTCCTGCTTTTGGAGGTCGTTTTGTTGGTATTGTTGGGTGTTTTAGGCCGTTGTCAACATCATTCCAGTGATACCACCCCGTCAGTTTACACACTCGTGATCCCTGGGTGAATCAACCCAGCTATGCAATAGACCTGAACACATTGTGACAAGAGAAGCAATTGCCCGCCATGCTTTAACGTATCGTCTTGTTTGCACATACTCATGTTTTTTTAGTGATTCTACCCAACTAGGCAATATGACTGAAAACAGTGTGGTAAGAGGAGCCATTGCTCATCACGTTTTCAAAGGTCGTTTTGATTGCGTTGTTGGGTGTTTTACGCCGTTTTCAACATCATATATGTCAAATCGCACGCACTGTTCATATACTCATGCGTCCTGCGTGATTCAACCCAGCTATGCGTTAGGACTGAAAACAGTGTGGAAATAAGAGCCATTGCTAATAATGATTTCAAAAGTCGTTTTGTTAGTATTGTTGGGTGTTTTACGCCATTTTCAATATCATATATGTCAAATCACACGCACTGTTCACATACTCATGCGTCCTGGGTGATTCAACCCACATACTCAATAGTACGGAACACACTGTGACAAAGAGAGCAATTGCCCGTCTTGCTTTCGGAGGTCGTTTTGTTGGTATTGTTGGATGTTTTAGGCCGTTGTCAACATCATTCCAGTCATACCACCCCGTCAGTTCACACACTCATGATCCCTGGGTGAATCAACCCAGCTATGCAATATACCTGAACACCTTGTGGCAAGAGAAGCAATTGCCCGCCATGCTTTAAAATATCGTTTTGTTTGCAGTGTATGGGTTTTGATCTTAGAAGCGAGTTGTTGCATGACTTAATAAGTGTGGAAAGTGACATAAAATATCTGCATGTGGGAAATGGTGAGTATGTGTTCACTGGTCTTCGCACCTCTACAGGTTAAATCCCTTTCGGCGGTACAGTTAACGATTTCCCCATGACCCCGTTCCCACATGCATACACTCCCTATAAATGAACTATCGAAAACATTGTGATAAAAACAGCCATTGCTCATCATAATGGATATTAATATATCTTCTATGTAATGATATTTTTCACAAATCAAAAACCATATTTCCATTATTATGTTTGAAACTTTCCCTTGGTGAACTGTTCTATTCTCTCCAACTTATGTTTTATAAAGACATTGTTTAATTCCTTTTCAATCTTACATAGTCTTTTTCTACAACTTGTCTGTAGAATCTTTTCCTGATAAACTAGACATCTGCAGCCGACAATATTTAAAAACATTGTGGTAAAAAAATAGAAATTGATTGTGATAGGCAATTACTCCTTTTTCACAACAATATAAATTTCTTTAGTTCCAGATATAGGAAAACATTTTCTCTGCAGATGATTTCAATTTGGGAAAGTTTTCAAAATAGTAGATCAGTTAATAAGTTAATGATATTAAACCTTTCCCACTTACAAAAATCTGCAGAAGACGACATTGAAAACATCTGGGCAAAAATATGGAATACATGTATCTCTATTTATGATAGTTTAATTATTGAATGAAGTTGTAAAAGTTCTGGTAAAAGCAGAAATTGCTCATTATGAGCAATTCTTGTTTTGTTACACTGTTTTCAAGAATCGTCCGTTGCATTACATTTAAAATATACATTTTTGCAACACAAATCAAACTATCATTTATTTGGTGATGGTGTTAAAATGTCTTTGATTATTGTTTTCAAATGAAAATTTTGAAAAACAAATACACATTCCATTTTACTACATGTAACATTCCCTTTTCAACATTCAACGAATCTGCAGCAGATGACTGAAAAAAATGTATGCAAAAATATTGAAATGTTCTTTAAAGGAATGTATCATTATTGAATTGAACTTCTCCATTTGCCACAATGTTTTCAGAAGTCGTCTGCTGCATAGGCATCAAAAAGCATCTACATGTGGCAAAGGGTTAAATGATGAGCAATTTTTTTTTCACTCAATCTATGACTGGTATGTCTACTGGTATGTCTCAATATGTTCAAAAGCTGATAGTTGCGGAGACTTAAAAAGTGTTTGATTATTATATTTTCATTATAATTGTTACTTAACAAAGAGTCACAAACATGAATAGACCATTTCATCAATCTAATTTCACAAAGATTTCAAAGTAAGAGTTTATAGAGCAGAATACCTTATAAAACAAGCTATCACAATAAAATGATTTTGAGCAATTAAACTCCCTTCTGAAAAAATGTAAAAGAAAATCGTTTCTGCTGCAGATGTGTCTTAAGTCATCTTTATTCGGAAAGATAAAGATAAAAACATAAACCATGCAGTTTATTAATTTCTGATACATATTGTAAGAGGTATTATTATGAACATTGTACTATTACTCATTTGTTCATGGAACTGTTTTGCTTTGTACTGAAACGTTTTAATAATTTTATTTCTTCCAATGTGTTAGTATTATTATGTCTCCCCCATTACATGGGGGTGACATATTGTTTTTGCCCGTTCCGTCCGTCCTTCCGTCCGTCCGTCCGTCCGTCCGTACTTCCGTCCGTCCTTCCGTCCGTCCGTCCGTCCGTCCGTACTTCCGTCCGTCCGTGCGTCCTTCCGTCCGTCCGTCCGTCCTTCCGCCCTTCCGTCCTTCCGTCTGTTACACTTGTTTCCGCTCAATAACTGAAGAACGCTTGGGCGTAGAAACTTCATACTTGGTATGCGGGTTGGTCATGACCAGTAGCTGACCCCTATTGATTTTGATAACAGAAGGTCAAAGGTCAAGGTCATGGTGACCTTGTGAGATAAAAAATGGTTTCCGCTCAATAACTGAAGAACGCTTTGGCTGAGGAACTCCATACTTGGTATGCAGGTTGGCCATGCCTAGTAGAAGACCCCTATTGATTTTCAGTACGTCTAAAGTCAAGGTCACAGTGACCATGAGCTTGAAAGGTCACAGTGACAATGAGCTGATAAATAGTTTTTTTCTTGGGCCCAGGAACTTCATACATGATGTGCAGGTTGGTCACCACCAGCAAATGACCCCTATTAGTTTTAAGGTCACTAGGTCAAAGGTCAGGGTCACAGTGGTCAAGGTCACATCCGTCACACTTGTTTCCGCTCAATAACTGAAGAACGCTTTGGCATAGGATCTTTATACTTGGTATGCAGGTTGGTCATGACCAGTAGATGACTTCTATTGATTTTGATGTCAGAAGGTCAAAGGCCAAAGGTCAAGGTTATGGTGACCTTGTGAGGTAAGAAATGGTTTCCGCTCAATAACTGAAGAACGCTTGGGCCGAGGAACTCCATACTTGGTATGCAGGTTGGCCATGCCTAGTAGAAGACCCTATTAATTTTGAGGTCAAAGTCAAGGTCACAGTGACCTTGAGCTGAAAAGGTCACAGTGACAATGAGCTGAAACATTGTTTTTGCTTAATAACTGTAGAATGCTTTGGCCATGAAAGTTAATACTTAGTGTGCAGGTTGGTCACCGGCAGTAGATGACCCCTATTGATTTTGAGGTCTCTAGCTTAAAGGTCAAGGTCATGGTAACCTTAAGCTGAAAAATGGTTTCCTCTCAATAACTAAAGAATGCTTATGTTGAGGAACTTCATACCTGGTGTGCAGGTTGGTCTTAACCAGTAAATGACCTTTGAATTTGAAATGAATTTGTTTGATTTTGAGGTCACAAGGTCAAATGTCGAAGGTCACGGTAACCTTCAGCTGAAAAATGTGTTTTACTCAATAACTCAAGAACGCTTATACCCAGGAACTTTATACTTGGTGTGCAGCTTGGTCCTAACCTGTAGATGACCCCTATTGATTTTGATGTCAGTAGGTCTAAGGTCAAGGTCGCGGTGACCTTTGGCTGAAAAATGGTTTCCGCTCAATAACTGAAGATTGCGTGGGCCCAAGAACTTCATACTTGGTGTGCAGGTTGGTCACCAGCAGCATATGACCCCTATTGATTTTGAGGTCACTAGGTCAAAGACCAAGGTCATGGTAACCCTCAGCTGAAAAATGGTTTCCGCTCAATAACTGAGGATTGTCACTGTTGCTTCATCTCCAGTCCAAAAACGACCACACAAATGGGGAGACAAGCGCTTTTTCAAAAAAGCAATTTCTAGTTTAACTTGTTGGTATTTATACCCCTGCTGACAAAAGTGTGTTGGGGAGTGATACTGGAATCGCCATGTATGTTGGTATGTCATTATGATATGTCATTATGATATGACATTATGATATGAAATGTGTGCAAAGAGCTACTTCTTCTATTGTTCAGATAAGTTAAACCCTTTCCCACATACAACAGATCTGCAGCAGACGACTTTGAAAGATTCTTCAGAAAAGCATGGACAAGCTATAATTACTGAAAAGAGTTTGGATACATTTTAGCAAAAGGAGAAATTGCTCGTTAAAAATTAAGCAATTTCTTCTTTTATTGCCGTGTTGTTTTCAAATAGCCATCTATGAGGGATATTGAGACATCTGCAGCAGAGACCTTTGAACATATAGTAACAAAAAGAAAATTTGGTCAAAATGAAAAATGAGCAATTTCTTCCTTTGCCACAATGTTTTTCCACTATTATCAATAATTGTACTTTCACTTATTGATTTTTTCATATTTGCCTAGCTGCTGCAGTTTTGTTCAATGATAGAAAGGGTTAGTGGAACATGGTAGACTTTTATATGTGCAAGACATACTTTCCGTGTCGCCTGCCTTGACAGGACTCAATTCATGCTTTCATTTACTGACATATGTGTAGGCGACATGTCATGTTCTTCAAAAACTCTTGATTTTCACTAGTGAAGCAATTTGCAGGGATAATGTAGTCACCTTTAGTGACAGTTCTAGTTTTGTTAGCTTCTTTTCCGAGTATAATTGTTCCATCATTTAAAAGTGTGTTCCTGGACTTTTTTCGTTGTCCTTAATTGAATTTATCCTTGCTTTATTTACTGTTTGCCTAATTTCATATTTTCCTAGTGGTCTTAACCCGTTTCCCTAATATAAACGCTTTCTGATGCCTCTGCAGCAGATGGCTTTTTTAAAAACATAGTGACAAAAGAAGAAATTGCTCAAAACGAGCAATTTTTTCTTTTGCCACAATGTTTTCCACTTTAAGTCATAGGTTATCCATTCAATTATAGAGATTTTCTCATTTTTGACAATATACGTTCAAAGTTGTATGAGGGAAGGGGTTAAATTAGTACAGTGATGCAAAAAGTAAAAATCGCTTGTGAATTTCTAGCTCACCTGAGTACACATTTTTCATCCCATTTTTAAATCTGAAATCTTAATATTGATCTCCCTTAGAATTAGTTTTGTCATGTTTGTTACTGATTTGATAACATTTCCACATTGAACTGTTTTGATTAATGGCTATGTTCTGTGTTTGTAAGAAGCGATTTGATTCAAGAAGGTAGAAATCTTTCCTGTTTCATGATGGCTTAAGATGTGCCTTACGTTAATGTTGACCCTTTTCCCACTATGCACAACTTTAAACAATAGTTCCTCATCATAAACGCATTTGCATTACAGCAGACGACTTTTGAAAACATTGTTGCAAAAAGAGAAAGTGATCATAATGTGCAATTTCTCCTATTGGCACTATGTTGTCAAGTATATTCAATAACTGTTATTACTTAAGATTTTCCATATTTTACCTACATGTTTCTAATCTTATCTGCTGTAGATTTCTTGTATGTTGGAAAGGGGTTAATCAATGCATTTGAATACAATCTAGACCATGAACTGCCTTATCTGTGTCCACATTACTCACCAAACATAAGTATATCAATACATAGTGTATGTCGCAAATATTACTCCAAAGGCATCTAAAGATTTGTCAAATATCATTGGTCATGGTACCAGTTGCCAGAAATAACCGTAAAAGGGATCCGAGTTAACCCTTTCCCACATACAGAGTTGAAAACATTATGGCAAAAGGAGAAATTGCTCATTATGAGCTGGGACAACTATTAGTCGTCCCAGTTATGAGCAATGTTTTCTTTTGTCACAATGTTTTCAAAAGCTATCTGCTGCAGAGGCGTCAGAAAGCGTCTGTGGGTGGGAAAGGGTTAATAAAGATTGAACACAAAATACATTTAGAGATGTTGTCTGAGAAAAGGAGTTTAAACCCTTTCCCACATGCGGAATACCTTTGACACATCTGCATTTGATGACAGTGGAAAGGCAAACAAAAATGCTCTGTAATGGAATCTGATATTGCACACGCCATGATCGGAAACTTACCTCCATATGTTTTAAACCCTTTGGCACAAACGGAAACACTCTATAATGAAAGCTTTTAAAATGATTTGTTATCTTTAACAGAGTTGAACTCATTATGACAAAAGTAGAAGTTCCTCATTATAAGAAACTCCTTCTTTTGTCACATTGTTTTCAAAAATCGTCTGCTGCAGATTCGTCAAAATGTGCAAGTGGGAAAGGGTTTAAAGCAGACGAAAGATATACTTTCAAGTCAACAGTTGCGACCACTATCATCCGATTACAGTCCACATACTTATGTGAATATGGTTTCACAGTATTCTTTGTCTTCATAAATCATACAATTACAATTTATAAACAATAAAACAAGTTATCAACATTGATGTCTTATTAGTCTCTCCTTTCTTCCAAAGCCCTGGCAGCTCTGTCGGTAGCGACGCGAGCTGTCAATTTAGGGGTTGTGAGTTTGAACCCAAGCTCAGACAACATTCTTTCCGACGTTTGACAAAAGTCACTGTGACAAGCGTCATTCGTCCATCAATGGACGAACAGTCTGTCTGGATCAAGACTATTAGCAATACAGAATGGAATAACATGCCAGAACGCTGAATTCATTTGTTAACCCTTTCCCTCATACGGCAATTCTGCAGCAGAGAACTTTGAACGTATTTTGTCAAAAAATAGGTTATCCATTCCATAATTGAATGGAGGCGTCAGAAACCGTATATATGAGGGAAAGGGTTAATATCTTCAATGGGGCCGTGGGTGACGCAATCTAGGCATATTCACGGTATTCACAGGTGAAGTGGTAGAGTGTCCGCCCTAGGTGGGGGAGGTCGCGGGTTCGATTCCTGGCCGGGTCGAATTCTTATTTTGATAAATTTGCGTCCAGTAAAGACTCGAGTGAGCCTGTGTAATCAAACGGTATCACCAGTGTCGATACAGTCATCATACATGATCTATACAGTTCAAGCTTTATCTTTTGGCAAAAATACCCACATCTGTAGCCCACTAGTTGTATGCCCATATAACAGTAAATGATGTCAAAAGTAAAGTGTCATTGACCCTTTCCCATTAAGAGACACATTTTGATGCACTTTTAAAAACGTGGTGACAAAAGTAGAAATTGCTTAGGATGAGCAATTTCTCCTTTTGTCACAATGTTTTTAACTCCTTCGAATAATTATGCCCCTTTCGAAGAAGAGGGGTATATTTCTTTGCACATGTGGTCCGTCTGTAGACCAAAGCTTGTCCGAGTGATAACTCAACCCCAAGGGGGGGGGCATAATGTTTGACAAACATCTCTTGTTGTACTTCGATTTATAGAGACTATCACCACTAGAATTCGAAAACTTCTACCTTCCGCTCCGCAAGTCGATGCATTCACCACCGGGCTACCGGGAGCCGCAAGAAATGAACCATGACACATAAAAAATGACCATCTTCATTTTAAAGTTGGCCCTTTCCCACCTGTAGACACATGTTGGCACATCTGCAGCAGATGATGTTTTGAAAGAAAAAATGAAAAAAGAAGAAATAATTGCCTTTGATGAGCGATTTCTCTTTTTCAACCTTAAATTTTTCAGTCTTAAATTCCAACAGCTTAAACGCTGACCAATTACGGATTCCTGAGGTTTGGATTATTCTGAAGCGGGGATCGAAACCGGTGCCGTTTCAACTGTATCGCTACATGGTACTAGACGAGACAATGGGTATTGCTGTATGCCCGTTTGGCGGCACACGGGGTCATAACCCTTTCCGAATTACAATAAATTCGTAGCAGACGACTTTAGAATAGTCAAAGCAAAAATGTGGAACATCACTACATTTAAGTATAATTATTGAAGATGGATGAAAACAGTGTGTCAACAGGACAGATTGCTAAAACAAATGTGAGTCGTCTGCTGCAGGGGCGTCAAAAAGCGTCTGTATGTAGGAAAGGGTTAAGGGTCATGCATAGAAATGTAGCTTTTATTAAACAGGAAAGGCGTTGGTGTACTGTGTGAACGTTAGGCTTACCCGAGTCTCCACTGTTTACTCATGCGACAATTTACCTCCTTGCTCGACGACGATCATATTTTCTAATGGTTTTGGATGAAGACTAAAATCCGTCGAATAGTTTATCCCTTTCCCATATACAGACGCTTTCTGACGCCTCTGCAGCAGACGACTTTTGAAAACATTACAGCAAAATAAAAAGTTGCTGAGAACGAGCAATTGTCTCCTTTGTACACAATGTGTTCAACATTTTCTTTGTTAATTATTACTTTCATTTATTGAAATGTTGCATAGTTTTGCCTGGATGTTTCGAAATTGGTTGTATGTGGGAAAGGGTTAAATTAGACTAAGCGGTACACAGTTGCACACCCATTCTTTACCGTCACTCATAATCAACTGTACTATTCTGCCATAAGGGATAAATACAACCACTTCCCCGTGTCTGTACCTCTTATACTTCCGGTGTTTTGTACAGAGATGAAGTGTCATAAATCTATTTCTGAAAATGCCATGTTTATTTCGCACCAGAAAATATCAAACGACACCAACCCTTTGACCTGCTTCAGCCGCCCAACAGCCAGCATAGAGCCAGACAAGCCGTGGTGTCCTCGCCGTCTGACCAGGCTGCCAACTTTAACATTGCGTAGTGGTAGAGCGTTTGGGAGGTCATGGGTTCTATTCCCGATCTGGCAATTCTTCATACATTGAAAATTGCTTTCCCTCTTCGCTCAAAGCACTGTGGGGTTAGCATTTCTACTGAATGGCGGGTGTCCGGATAAATTGACCATTAGTACTTATAACTTACCCAGGAAACGCCTTCACATTACTTAGAATGTTGAAAGCAGTGTAAAACCCATACACTTTTTGTCTTAATATTTCTAAAATTGGCTATGGACTCTTTCAAATAGGGTTAAACACCTATGTTAGATGATATGATTTTACTTGCACTCTCCAGAGCTTGATATGATTTTACTTGGACTCTCCCGAGCTCGAGATATCTAAAGGAAAGGACAAACCTACTCATGTTTCTGTTGCATGCTAACAAACAAACAAAATATATATTTAGTTATCTGAGTTGACAATATTTCGTTTTATAATAGAATCACGTGTAATTGCCGTTAACCCTTTCCCTAAGATAGACGCTTTCTGACGCCTCTGCAGCAGACGGCTATTTGAAAACATAGTGACAAAAGAAGAAATTGCACAAAACGTGCAATTTCTCCTTTTGCCACAATGTTTTCCACTTTTAGTCATAGGTTATCCATTCAATTATAGAGATGTTCTACTTTTTTACAAAATATGTTCAAAGTCGTCTGCTGCAGAATTGTCGTATGAGGGAAAGGGTTAACTAACGACACTCTTAGGGAAATCAGCCCAGTCTCACCAGAACCTACACCGTCAGTCCACCATGTCATTTTGTCTAGATGCATGTTTTAGCAAACACAAATGAGCCGTCCCGCGAGAAAACCAACAATATGTCCTCTGCGTAATGTATCGACCCGGATCAGCCTGCGCAGTCCGCGCAGACTGATCCGGGCTGACACATTTTGTCTCAATGGAATAGAAGTATAGAGTAATGATTCCTGAAACAGAAGATCCACAGGGGGGGAAAAGTGTCTGTCCGGATTAGCCTGCGCTGCATGCTTATGCTGATTCGAGTCGATACTTTACGGAGAGTCCACAATGTTGGTTTTCTCGCGGAACGACTCAAACGGAAGTGCAGCCCCACTAGTTGTTATGCCAATATAACCTTAAATGATATCAACTCCCGAGTGTCATTGAGACCCCCAAATCGCTAGACGCGGCTCATTTAGGAAACAGGTGCAAGTACAAGATCAGCGTGCACACGTTCGTTAGTAAAATATTGGTTGATTTAGTTCACGTCTTTTCAAATATACATCGGTCGAGGCCGAGTTGTTAGCGACTGGGCATTTGACCCGGGTTCGATCCCCAGTCACGCCGGTCATTGTGGAATGCCCTTAGGCAATGTATGTTGTCACAGGAATCAAGAATGAGTAAACTGTGTGGATTATCAGGAAATACGGGTTCTATTCCCGTTCGCGGCGTTCATTGGGGAAGGCCTATTGGTAAGGCATCTGTCCTAGCTTAAAACTGTTAAGTGTTCTTTTGCGGTGGTATTACTGTAATAATGTTGAAATCGGGTTTAATACAAATTAAACCTTTAAACGAACTATCTTCTTAAAATCAGATGCAGAAAGCTCACAACATAAATTTACTAGGACAAAGATAACATTATTGTTCTCCGAATCAATTAATTGATTGGGGATTTAACGTCGACTTCAACAATTGTTCAGTTATATCATGAAGGCCAGGTGTCCTACCAATGAAAAGATCACCCAGGTCAAATACTTTATAAATGGTTGTAATTGCTGTGCTCCGTGGCGCTCAAGATTATGGGATGAGCATTACGACTGACGGGCTTGTTCCAAGATAAAGGAACAAGTAGAACTGGTAACTGACTCAGGAAACGCCGTGATATAACCGAAAAATTGTTGAAAGCAGAGTTAAATTCAAAACAATCAATTAATCTACCTACCCATGAGTTGCCTTGCTTTTTGACACCAATCCTCCACTTAACAGTCTTTCCAAGCAACCGGCTGCCTTTCGACATAGATTAATAGTCCATTGGTGGAAGACGAATGACATTTGTCGTTTTGATGTTTGTCAGACGTCGGACAGAATGTTAACCGACCAGGGGTTCGAACTCACAATCCCTTGATTGACAGACCGCTTTGCTACCAGCAATGGGCATATTTTTTATGTGAAAAGCAGCCACTGTCAAGACGGGCATATTCATCATATGATAACATTTATATTCGCGCCTTAATGCATCTGTGTTTAGTAAAGACTCGAGTGAGCCTGTAACTCACAGCACCAGTGTCGCTACAGACCGTATACATGTAATATAGTCCTAGCGGAACAAAAAATATTTTAAGGTTCCAGCCCATTCTTCTTTCTACACGTGGGTAACCTCGGTAGTGTATTGTAAGAGCGTCCGTCCCGTGCGGGAGGTTCAATCCACAGTCGTGTCATACGTGATATTTGACAAATGGTATTATTGACTTTCATGTGCATTTCCGCTTACTCGCTGGTGTAAGAATAATGGACCGTGATGATATAACTTAAACTTGTAGAACGCTGCGTAAATTACCGTAAAGACAAACATCTCTAAAAGCGTAGAGTTTACAACAAACGGATTTTATATGGAGGGAGATGAGGTGCTTGGCCATTTTCGAGGCATGTTGGTTGGCTATAACCGAATATAGCATGTTGACACTGTCTGGTATCGCAACGTACGTTATGGATGTGTCTTGGGGGGTATGAGTGTTTAACATAATGAGCTACGAATTTGCTAATACGTCACTTAGCGAATGCGGGGCAGACAAATGGGCAGACGAAGGAGAAGTGACCCAATTGTATCTGCAAAAACAACTGCAATTAAAACACATTTAAAAAAACTAGTCTATTTATTTTATAATCGCCTTGATTTCGATGCCAGGCACAGAAACAAAGTTTTAGGATAAAGGGTAAATGTTTGTCTAGGTGCAGCCTCCAGGTGGCAGGAACGTTGGGTTGACAGTTCTAAAAAAAAAATGAAATTGACTATCAACTCACCTGATCCAAATAAGCCAATCATAGGATGCCACATTTTAAGAAAAGGCGCGCTTAGAACTTCCGCGCGCGGCAGTGTCGTTTGGTCAGTGAAGGGAGCCGGTAGACTGAAAAGTTGTTCGAGTTTGAAAAATTCAAATTTAAAGGTAAGACTTTTTTCTTTGGCTTTGTTTATCACAGATTGTGGTTATTTACAAGAAATATATTATCCGACGTTTTAAGAATAATTGAATGGCGAAAAGAAAATAGTCTGATCAGTGGCATCGGTTTATTTTAATCTTCCATGATTGCACATTTCCGAAGATTGCTTCCCTTGTAGTGTTACTCATTACACTGTTTCCCACACAGAGCACATCTGCAACAGAAGAGTTTGAAAACATATCCGCATGCATTAAAATGCCTCTGCAAGTATGAAAATATGTTAAAGAATACAAATTGCTTTGTCCTTAAACATAATTGATTAATTGATTGATTAATTGACTGATTGATTGATTGATTGATTGATTGAAAGTTTGATGCTTTAAGCTGCTTTCAACAATAGTTCAGTTATGTCACGGCGTTTCCTGGGTTAGTGACCAGTACTACTGGTCCATTTATTCTGACACCAGCCAGTCAGTCGTAATACAAACCCCGCAACCCTGAGCGCCAAGGAAGGCAGCCATTAAATACCATGTATAAAGTCTTTGGCATGACCCGACCGGTGATATATAACCCGCGACCTCCCGCACACGAGGCGCACGCTCTATCACTACATCACCGAGGCGGTCTGTACTTTTGACAACTCTGCACAACTCCGAGGGGTTTTCCAAATATTGTAGGCCAAGGAAATTTGTAAAAATGTTTTATCTTTTTTTCCAAACTTGTAATTATGTTTATCGTATAAAATATCTTCATCTAATGTTTTACTAGTTTTGAAATAGCTAGGATGATAAAGCAGGTAATAGATTGAAAATATCTATGTTTTATAACTGAAACTTTTCCTTCACTTATTTGGGGAATCAAATGTAGCATGGTTGGTTCCAGGTTTAGTCCTATCTAATATCATGCATGTTGTAAAAACATTTTAACACTAGGAAAAAATACTTTTTATTGTGATGTATTCAGTCCCCGCTGCAAATGTGTTGCATGTAGGAAATTGTCAAATGATTAATTTAGACATTTTTGAACTGATGTGTATTCAGTTATCCTAGACTGTCCTGTTTCGGTGACCTTCATTCCTCAAAAATCAATGATGCCATAGAACTCTTTTCAAATTGAAGATAACATGCAAAATAAAAAAGATCACCGATTTGGGTCCCTCACTGAAACAGGACAGTGTACGATATATACAAATAACTTGAAAATGTATCTGTACAACAATGATTTTTCTACATCTGCAGCTAATAATGAGCAATTTTTCGTCTTGCCACTTTATTTTAATCCTTTCCCACATATAGACGCTCTTTTACGCCTCTGCAGCAGACGAATTTTGAAAACATTGTGCTAAAGGTGAAATTGCTCATGATGAGCATTTTCACCATTTGTCACAATGTATTCAACTCTACTTAATAATGAAACTGTCATTAATGGAGATTTTTCATATTTTTGGTAAGATGTTTTCAAAGTCGTCTGCTGCAGATTTGTTGTGATATTGGAAAGTGTTAAAGTCTATTTTCCATATACTGACCTTCCTATTTAAGAATTAACAATTGGAGCCCTTTGAGGTGATACGGTACACAAAAGCTTTGGTGAACAGTGCAGAACCAGATCAGCTAGTGCATATATTAAGTCTGATCAAGATCTACACTGTTCATAGGTTACAACGTGTGTATAATCTGATTGGATAGATCAGATGTTTAGGCTGTTTTTTAACTACACAGTTCGGAACTTTTCTCTTTCCCAGGATTTATCCAATATGCTTATTTTAGAAAAAATGAAAAATAGTTATATTCATTGATAGTAGATGAAAGCATTTCAGCCAGGGGAAAACAGAAATAACATTTTTAGGAATGTCTCCATTTCAAATGTTGTTTTCAAAAAGTGTTGGTAAGATTGATTTTGTTCAGCCCTTTCCCATAAATATAATTTATGCATTTTGACAATTCTGTGACAGATGAATTTTGTACCCACTAGCAATTTCTACTTTTGTCACAATGTTTTGAATATAATATTCAATAGTTATACTTTCATTTAAAGATCTTTTCAATATTCAATTAGTTGTATGTGGGAATGGGTTAACCCTTTCCCTCATACGACAATTCTGCAGCAGACGACTTTGAACATATTTTGTCAAAAAATGGAAAATCTCTATAATTGAATGGATAACCTATGACAAAAAGTGGAAAACATTGTGGCAAAAGGAGAATTGCACGTTTTGTGCAATTTCTTCTTTTGTCACTATGTTTTCAAAAAGCTGTCTGCTGCAGAGGCGTCAGAAAGAGTCTATATGAGGGAAAGGATTTAAGACATTGGAGTCAGGTTACAGACTTACCCGGTCATTTAAATGCTACATCACTTCAACTGTTTGACTTACATTGAAGAGGCTTTTACACTTGCACCATTGTATAATCTGATTCTAGTCTTTGCTGGTTTCATAGAGTATATCTCTTGTTGCATGACTGATTGTTAACCCTTTTCCACGTACAACAAATCTGAAGAAGATGACTTTGAAAACATCCAGGCAAAAATATAAAAACAATTATTTTTTAGCTCCACTGGCTGAAAGCCACTTGAGCTTATGTCATGGCGAATTGTCCGTCGTACGTGAATGCTTGCATCAACTGTTTGCTTCAAACGACTTCTGCTCTGTAATGGCTTGGCAAATTGGCATGAAACTTCCCAATGTCTTCTCCTAAATTCCTTCATTTATTTTTATCCATGAATAATTCTGGTTTCCATGGCAACCAAAAGTTCCTTTCCCATAACAGTTTGCCGATTTTCAAATCGTTTTGTAGAAATGTTCCTTGGGTGATCCTCTATCAGATTCTTTTAAGCCATGTTGATTGGTCGAAAAACATAGACACCAGGGTTAGGGCTGTTTTACCTTATATGACTATAATAAAAAATATTGTTCTCCATAAGTATCTGGCCGATTTCCAAATGGTTTTGTAGGAATGTTCTGTCAGATTCCTTCACGCATGTTCATTAGTTAAAAAGCATGGCCACCAGGGCGCGCCAGGCTGTTTTGCCTTATATTGATATAATGAATAATTGTTTGCCTAACGCAGTAGAACGATACTGGACTTCTTGGGCCTCTTGATATTTTTTACTTTTCCATGAAAATGACAAATGCTGGACTTCCAAACATGGAACATTTACATCTTATGCCCTTCATTACATTGTATGGTGTAGATGCTGAGATTCAACTATTTGGGGTGGGGGAGGGGACCATGAATTTCAATGGATTTTGAGAATTGGATATCTTTTACACTTTTTGTTATATTGACTTCATAGTTTGCACATGTTTAACCCTTTCCACAATACAACAAATCTGCAGCAGACGATTTTGTAAATAAAAGTTAAAAGTATTGTGTTAAAAGAAGAATTCGCACATAATGAGCAATTTCTCATTTTGCCACAAAGTTTTCAACTTTATCCAATAAACGTTCTTTTAATTAAGAGTTTTCATATTTTTGCCTTACTTTTTTCAATGTCGTCTGTTGCAGATTTGTTGTATATGTGGGAAGTAATAGATTTAGCATTCAATACATATTTATCCTTAACCCTTTTCCACTTACAGAACAAAAAGGAAAACATGCAGAGAAGACATACAGCACAGAACGAAAGGTTGGCTATGATTGAACATATCAAGGTCAAGAACAGATGAAGTTGTACAGGTAAGTTTTCTTTGTTAACCCCTACCCCTCCCCAAAACAAACGACCAACACAGCACTTACCTTCCTGAGATGAAGCACCAGAAAATGATTGATGGCAATATTCCTGGATGTACTGGTTTCATTTTCGAACAAGGTCTTGAGTAAACAGTACTATTTAAAGGAACTTCTCCCTATTAGATGACCAAAACATGGATGTAGAGGAAATATATAACTTCATTCTTTCACATATGATGGCACAACATAGAAATTCCTTATAGAATAGAAGTCTGCTGAAGAGGATTGATTAGTGGTTTTCCAAGCATGTTTTTGTAATAGCAGGAGATTTTAGGTAAATAGATACATGTACCTATATACTGTCAGTTCATTGACCCTTGTTTGTTTCCAATTTCCTTTAACCAGTACTCAGCTGTGGTAAACAGATGAATAGCCAAGTTCTAGGAATTTCAACAATGTTTAATAATTGATTTATTGATGTTAAACCTGTTTTCAACAATATTTCAGTTATATGATTGCTACCAATTCAGTCACCCATTATTAAGTCTTTCTTTAACCAGTACCCAGTTGAAAGATGAAAAGCAAATCAAGAATTTCAGCAAAGTATGTGAATTTGATTGATTGATGTCAAGCCTGTTTTCAACAGTATAACTGCTGTCTGGTCATTGACCAATGATACATTCTGACTTTCTTATACCAGTACTGTATTGTTGTAAAAAGATGAAAGGCGAATCTAGAAATTTGAATCAATGTTTATTGATTGATTGTTGTTTAACCTGTTTTCAACAGTATACAGTTATATCACTTTTATCAATTAAGTCTTTCTTTAACCAGGACCCAGTTGTTGGAAAAAGATGAATAGCAAATCAAGGAATTTTATTAATGTACATGTATGTATATTGATTAATTGATGGCAAGCCTGTTTTCAACAGTATTTCAGTTATATAATTGCTGTCAGGTCATTGATCCATGCTGTTGTTTCTTGTAGTTTCCCCCATTCTCTTTAACATGTATGTGTATTGATTGATTGCTGTTAAGCCTGTTTTTAACAGTATTTCAGTTATATAATTGCTGTCAGTTCATTGACCCATGTTGTTGTTGTTGTTTTTTGTAGTTTCCCCCGTTCTCTTTGACATGTATGTTTATTGATTGATTGCTGTTAAGCCTGTTTTCAACAGTATTTCAGTTATATAATTGCTGTCAGTTCATTACCCATGTTGTTGTTGTTGTTTCTTGTAGTTTCCCCCGTTCTCTTTGACATGTATGTTTATTGATTGATTGCTTATAAGCCTGTTTTCAACAGTATTTCAGTTATATAACTGCTGTCAGTTCATTGACCCATGTTGTTGTTGTAGTTTCCCCCGTTCTCTTTGACATGTATGTTTATTGATTGATTGCTTATAAGCCTGTTTTCAACAGTATTTCAGTTATATAATTACTGTCAGTTCATTACCCATGTTGTTGTTGTTGTTTATTGTAGTTTCCCCCGTTCTCTTTGACATGTATGTTTATTGATTGATTGCTGTTAAGCCTGTTTTCAACAGTATTTCAGTTATATAATTGCTGTCAGTTCATTGACTCATGTTGTTGTTGTTGTTTCTTGTAGTTTCCCCTGTTCTCTTTGACATGTATGTTTATTGATTGATTGCTGTTAAGCCTGTTTTCAACAGTATTTCAGTTATATTTCAGTTATATAATTGCTGTCAGTTCATTGGCCCATGTTGTTGTTGTTGTTTCTTGTAGTTTACCCCGTTCTCTTTTACATGTATGTTTATTGATTGATTGCTGTTAAGCCTGTTTTCAGCAGTATTTCAGTTATATAATTGCTGTCAGTTCATTGACCCATGTTGTTGTTGTTGTTTCTTGTAGTTTCCCCTGTTCTCTTTGACATGTATGTTTATTGATTGATTGCTTATAAGCCTGTTTTCAACAGTATTTCAGTTATATAATAATTATTGCTGTCAGTTCATTGACCCATGATGTTGTTGTTGTTGTTTCTTGTAGTTTCCCCCGTTCTCTTTGACATGTATGTTTATTGATTGATTGCTGTTAAGCCTGTTTTCAACAGTATTTCAGTTATATAATTGCTGTCAGTTCATCGACCCATGTTGTTTTTTGTAGTTTCCCCCATTCTCTTTGACATGTATGTTTATTGATTGATTGCTGTTAAGCCTGTTTTCAACAGTATTTCAGTTATATAATTGCTGTTAGTTCATTTACCCATGTTGTTGTTGTTGTTCTTGTAGTTTCCCCCGTTCTCTTTGACATGCATGTTTATTGATTGATTACTGCTAAGCCTGTTTTCAACAGTATTTCAGTTATATAATTGCTGTCAGTTCATTGACCCATGTTGTTGTTGTTATTGTTTCTTGTAGTTTCCTCGTTCTCTGTGACATGTATGTTTATTGATTGATTGCTGTTAAGCCTGTTTTCAACAGTATTTCAGTTATATAATTGCTGTCAGTTCATTGACCCATGTTGTTGTTTCTTGTAGTTTCCCCCGTTTTCTTTGACATGTATGTTTATTGATTGATTGCTGTTAAGCCTGTTTTCAACAGTATTTCAGTTATATAATTGCTGTCAGTTCATTGACCCATGTTGTTGTTGTTGTTTCTTGTAGTTTCCCCCGTTTTCTTTGACATGTATGTTTATTGATTGATTGCTGTTAAGCCTGTTTTCAACAGTATTTCAGTTATATAATTGCTGTCAGTTCATTGACCCTTGTTGTTGTTGTTGTTTCTTGTAGTTTCCCCCGTTCTCTTTGACATGTATGTTTATTGATTGATTGATGTTAAGCCTGTTTTCAACAGTATTTCAGTTATATAATTGCTGTCAGTTCATTGACTCATGTTGTTGTTGTTGTTTCTTGTAGTTTCCCCCGTTCTCTTTGACATGTATGTTTATTGATTGATTGCTGTTAAGCCTGTTTTCAACAGTATTTCAGTTATATAATTGCTGTCAGTTCATTGACCCATGTTATTGTTGTTGTTGTTTCTTGTAGTTTCCCCCGTTCTCTTTGACATGTATGTTTATTGATTGATTGCTGTTAAGCCTGTTTTCAACAGTATTTCAGTTATATTTCAGTTATATAATTGCTGTCAGTTCATTGGCCCATGTTGTTGTTGTTGTTTCTTGTAGTTTACCCCGTTCTCTTTTACATGTATGTTTATTGATTGATTGATGTTAAGCCTGTTTTCAACAGTATTTCAGTTATATAATTGCTGTCTGTTCATTAACCCATGTTGTTGTTGTTGTTTCTTGTAGTTTCCCCCATTCTCTTTGACATGTATGTTTATTGATTGATTGCTGTTAAGCCTGTTTTCAACAGTATTTCAGTTATATAATTGCTGTCAGTTCATTAACCCATGTTGTTGTTGTTGTTTCTTGTAGTTTCCCCCGTTCTCTTTGACATGTATGTTTATTGATTGATTGCTGTTAAGCCTGTTTTCAACAGTATTTCAGTTATATAATTGCTGTCAGTTCATTGACCCATGTTGTTGTTGTTGTTGTTTCTTGTAGTTTTCCCCCGTTCTCTTTGACATGTATGTTTATTGATTGATTGCTGTTAAGCCTGTTTTCAACAGTATATCAGTTATATTTCAGTTATATAATTGCTGTCAGTTCATTGGCCCATGTTGCTGTTGTTGTTTCTTGTAGTTTACCCCGTTCTCTTTTACATGTATGTTTATTGATTGATTGCTCTTAAGCCTGTTTTCAACAGTATTTCAGTTATATAATTGCTGTCAGTTCATTGACCCATGTTGTTGTTGTTGTTTCTTGTAGTTTCCCCCGTTCTCTTTGACATGTATGTTTATTGATTGATTGCTGTTAAGCCTGTTTTCAACAGTATTTCAGTTATGTTACTGCTGTCAGGTCATTGACCCATGATGCATTCTGACTTTCTTATACCAGTACTGTGTTGATGTAAAAGATGTAAAGCCAATCTAGGCATTTCAGCAATGTGTATTCATCGATTGCTTGGTGTTTAACCTGTTAAAAAAATAATAAGCAAATCAAAGAATTTAAGAAGTGCATATTGGTGGATTTTTGTTAAGTGTGTTTTCAAAAGTATTTCAGTTATATAACTGCTGTTCGTTCATTGACCCATGTAACATTCTTACTTTCTTTAACCGCAGTACTCAGATATTGTTAAAAGATTAATTGAAAATCAAGGAATTTCAGCAATGTTAATTTGATGGAGTTGAACCTGGATCACAGACAGCAGACTGATTCCAGTTATAGGTTGGTCAGGTATCAAGTAAGAGATATACCATTGATTACATAATTCTCCACAGGACAAATACTACTCTGTAATGGCAGAGGTTCATATTGATTGAATGGGGTTGATCCAGTTTTCAACAGTTTTTAAGTTTAACAACTATATACTAGCAGTTTATTGACCAGGTTACATTCTAGTTTTCTTAAACCAGTACTCACTTGCTGTGAACAAGATGTAGAGCCATTCCAGTGCATATTGATTTATTGTTGTTAAGTGTGTTTTCAACTGTATTTCAGTTATGTGACTGCTAACAATTCAGTTACCCATGATTCATTCTGACTTTCTTTAACTAGTACTCAGTTCTTTTGAAAAGATGAAAAGCAAATTAGGTTCTTCAGCAATGTATATTGATTGATTGGCATTTAACTTGTTTTCAACAGTATTTCAGTTATACAACTATATATATACTGTCAGTTCAATGACCCTTGTTTGTTTCCAATTTCCTTTAACCAGTACTCAGCTTTGGTAAACAGATGAATAGCCAAGATCTAGGAATTTAAACAATGTTTAATAATTGATTGATTGCTGTTAAGCCTGTTTTCAACAGTATTTCAGCAATGTACATGTATGTTTATTAATTAATTAATGTCAAGCCTGGTTTCAACAGTATTTCAGCCGAATAATTGCTGTCAGGTCATTGACCCATGATACATTCTGACTTTCTTATACCAGTACTGTATTGTTGTAAACAGATGTAAAGCCAATCTAGGCATTTCAACAATGTGTATTGATTGATTGGTTTGTGTTTAACCTGTTTTGAACAGTATTTCAGTTATACACATGGGACCAATTATGTAACCCATGATTCAGTCTTCATTTTTCAACCAGTACCGAGTCGTTGGAAAAAATGAATATCAAGTCAAGGAATTTAAGAAATGCGTATTGGTTGATTTATGTTAAGTGTGTTTTCAACAGTATTTCAGTTATATAACTGCTGTCCAATGCGTATTGGTTGATTTATGTTAAGTGTGTTTTCAACAGTATTTCAGTTATATACCTGCTGTCCGTACATGGAATTTAGTCTGAGATGTATCTTTTAACAAAAACTCTTTACCGAGAGTCAATGAAAGCTCGAATTGCCGCATAAGATTCATGAAATATTGTCCCACATACGACAATTCTGCAGCAGACGACTTTGAAGTGCATATTGATAGATTGTTGTTAAGTGTGTTTTCAACTGTATTTCAGTTATATAAATGCTACTTATTCAATAACTGATGATCCAGTCAGTCTGACTGGCTTTAACCAGTCCTCAATTGTTGGAAATAGATGAAGAGCAAATCTAGGAATTTAAGAAGGGTATATTGGTTATTTGGTGTTATAGATATGTTTTCAACAGTATTTCAGTTATATACCTGCTGTCAGTTCATTGACCCACATAACATTCTGACTATCTTTAACTGCAGTACTCAGTTGTTTTAAAAAGATGAAAAGCCAATCAAGAAATTTCAGCAATGGTTATTGATTGGTATTAAACTGGTTTTTAACGGTATTTCAGTTATATATAACTGCTGTCACTAGTATTAGTAACACTTAGATACCATAAACTTGTGTTTACACTTTGCCTTGATTAACAATGATATTCATATTGCTTGCACTGGTGCAAACCTAGCGGTGTTAAGGGAAGCCAGTGCGAACATCCTCTTATTTTCCATTTCATATTTGAAACTATGTTTGTTGGCTTGAAAAGAACAGAACAGAAATACAGCTCAGAATCAAAGGTAGGTTTTTATCAAGGCAAAGAACAGATGAAGTTATACAGGTAAGTTTTCTTTGTTATCCCCTACCCCTCCCCAAAACAAGAAATCAACAAAACACTCATCTGTTTGACATGATGCACCAGACAATGACTGATGGCAATATTCCTAGATGTACTGGTTTGAATTCCGAACCTGGTCCTGTCATATGTTAACAGTACTATTTATAGGAACTTCCTCCAGTTAGATGACCAAAACATGAACGTAGAGGAAATATACAACTTCATTCTTTCACATATGATGGCACAACAGAGAAATTCCCTCCTTATTTGATCCCACATAGAATAGAAGTCTGCTGAAGAGGATTGATTAGTGGTTTTCTAAGCATGTTTTTGTTATAGCAGGAGATTTTAGGTAAATAGACACAGATAAAAGCAAAGAACAGATGAAGATGTACAGGTAAATTTTCTTTGTAACTCCCTATCCCTCCCCAAAACAAGCAATCAACAAAACACTCATTTGCCGTGTCTTGTGATATATAAGCAGTACTATTTAAAGGAACTTCCCCAAGCTTCGATGTAGAGGAAACTGCAGAGACATTCCCTCCTGAGTTGATCCAACAACGGGTGAAAAGACTGATGATGAAGATGATTGTTTGGTGTTTTTCCATGAATGTTTTATTGTAGCAGGAGATTTTAGGTTAACAGATAAAAAACAAAACAGATGAAGACAAGAGGTACCATTAGTCCTTTTTATGAGCTGACACGAGTGGAAGATAACTCTTGACAGCAAGCTGGTCACTCAATGTCTGTCAATATTTTGTTTGTGTCCATTCTTACTCCATATCAACATTAGGAGATAACCTTTCCATATACATACAAGAGGTTTAGTGAATATTTATTCTTATGCAATTATTGTAAATTTTGTGTATTATATTTATTAATATATTGTATTGTTTTTATTCACATGCCTCGTTGATGCAAGATTAGTGCAGGTAGTATGGCTACTGGAATGGTACATCTATGGAATATTTGTTTGAGAGGTGAATGTTTGGCTTGGTGAATGAATGGTCTTGTATTGGTATTGGATAACTGGCTTGGTATATGTTGTGATTGTGAGAGATGGTGACTTTCAACATGGACATATTTGGTGGAATGGAACCTGCCTCACAAAGAAACAAACTGATTTGTATTGTATGTCAGAGGTATCTTGTATCTTCATTACATTTTTGCCTTAAACTTTTTGTTCACAAGATATAAGACTGTAATTGCTAAAATTTGTATTGATTGATATGGGCTTAACACAATTTTGAACAGTATTTCAGTTATATCATGACAACCAGTTCACATTATGTATGGTTTATGACTTGTCTTGCACCAATACTCCACACAACATTCTTCCTAGGTGACTAACAACTACATAGATTATTATTAAGTCCATTGGTGGAAGACACTATTCACAAAGAATTTTCTTTATCATCGGAAAGAAGTAGGTCGTGCTGGGGTTCAAACTCACAACACATGAGGGTTGATAGCCATTGTTGTTTAACTTGTTATCAACTGTTCTATAGGCGCTTAATGAATCTGTTAAGATTTGTATGAGTGTGTGCAACAACACAGTCTCATCAGAATTCACTGTCTATCTACATGGAATTTAGTCTGAGATGTATCTTTTAACAAAAACTCTTTACCGAGAGTCAATGAAAGCTCGAATTGCCGCATAAGATTCATGAAATATTGTCCCACATACAACAATTCTGCAGCAGACGACTTTGAAGTGCATATATTGATAGATTGTTGTTAAGTGTGTTTTCAACTATATTTCAGTTATATAAATGCTACTTATTCAATAACTGATGATCCAGTCAGTCTGACTGGCTTTAACCAGTACTCAATTGTTGGAAATAGATGAAGAGCAAATCTAGGAATTTAAGAAGGGTATATTGGTTATTTGGTGTTATAGATATGTTTTCAACAGTATTTCAGTTATATACCTGCTGTCAGTTCATTGACCCACATAACATTCTGACTATCTTTAACTGCAGTACTCAGTTGTTTTAAAAAGATGAAAAGCCAATCAAGAAATTTCAGCAATGGTTATTGATTGGTATTAAACTGGTTTTTAACGGTATTTCAGTTATATATAACTGCTGTCACTAGTAGTAGTAACACTTAGATACCATAAACTTGTGTTTACACTTTGCCTTGATTAACAATGATATTCATATTGCTTGCACTGGTGCAAACCTAGCGGTGTTAAGGGAAGCCAGTGCGAACATCCTCTTATTTTCCATTTCATATTTGAAACTATGTTTGTTGGCTTGAAAAGAACAGAACAGAAATACAGCTCAGAATCAAAGGTAGGTTTTTATCAAGGCAAAGAACAGATGAAGTTATACAGGTAAGTTTTCTTTGTTATCCCCTACCCCTCCCCAAAACAAGAAATCAACAAAACACTCATCTGTTTGACATGATGCACCAGACAATGACTGATGGCAATATTCCTAGATGTATTGGTTTGAATTCCGAACCTGGTCCTGTCATATGTTAACAGTACTATTTATAGGAACTTCCTCCAGTTAGATGACCAAAACATGAACGTAGAGGAAATATACAACTTCATTCTTTCACATATGATGGCACAACAGAGAAATTCCCTCCTTATTTGATCCCACATAGAATAGAAGTCTGCTGAAGAGGATTGATTAGTGGTTTTCCAAGCATGTTTTTGTTATAGCAGGAGATTTTAGGTAAATAGACACAGATAAAAGCAAAGAACAGATGAAGATGTACAGGTAAATTTTCTTTGTAACTCCCTATCCCTCCCCAAAACAAGCAATCAACAAAACACTCATTTGCCGTGTCTTGTGATATATAAGCAGTACTATTTAAAGGAACTTCCCCAAGCTTCGATGTAGAGGAAACTTATCACTTCATTCTTTCACTTGTAATGACACAGCAGAGACATTCCCTCCTGAGTTGATCCAACAACGGGTGAAAAGACTGATGATGAAGATGATTGTTTGGTGTTTTTCCATGAATGTTTTATTGTAGCAGGAGATTTTAGGTTAACAGATAAAGACCAAAACAGATGAAGACAAGAGGTACCATTAGTCCTTTTTATGAGCTGACACGAGTGGAAGATAACTCTTGACAGCAAGCTGGTCACTCAATGTCTGTCAATATTTTGTTTGTGTCCATTCTTACTCCATATCAACATTAGGAGATAACCTCTCCATATACATACAAGAGGTTTAGTGAATATTTATTCTTATGCAATTATTGTAAATTTTGTGTATTATATTTATTAATATATTGTATTGTTTTTATTCACATGCCTCGTTGATGCAAGATTAGTGCAGGTAGTATGGCTACTGGAATGGTACATCTATGGAATATTTGTTTGAGAGGTGAATGTTTGGCTTGGTGAATGAATGGTCTTGTATTGGTATTGGATAACTGGCTTGGTATATGTTGTGATTGTGAGAGATGGTGACTTTCAACATGGACATATTTGGTGGAAATGGAACCTGGATCACAAAGAAACAAACTGATTTGTATTGTATGTCAGAGGTATCTTGTATCTTCATTACATTTTTGCCTTAAACTTTTTGTTCACAAGATATAAGACTGTAATTGCTAAAATTTATATTGATTGATATGGGCTTAACACAATTTTGAACAGTATTTCAGTTATATCATGACAACCAGTTCACATTATGTATGGTTTATGACTTGTCTTGCACCAATACTCCACACAACATTCTTCCTAGGTGACTAACAACTATATAGAATATTATTAAGTCCATTGGTGGAAGACACTATTCACAAAAATTTTCTTTATCATCGGAAAGAAGTAGGTCGTGCTGGGGTTCAAACTCACAACACATGAGGGTTGATAGCCATTGTTGTTTAACTTGTTACCAACTGTTCTATAGGCCGTAATGAATCTGTTAAGATTTGTATGAGTGTGTGCAACAACACAGTCTCATCAGAATTCACTGTCTATCTACATGGAATTTAGTCTGAGATGTATCTTTTAACAAAAACTCTTTACCGAGAGTCAATGAAAGCTCGAATTGCCGCATAAGATTCATGAAATATTGTCCAACATATGACAATTCTGCAGCAGACGACTTTGAAGTGCATATTGATAGATTGTTGTTAAGTGTGTTTTCAACTATATTTCAGTTATATAAATGCTACTTATTCAATAACTGATGATCCAGTCAGTCTGACTGGCTTTAACCAGTACTCAATTGTTGGAAATAGATGAAGAGCAAATCTAGGAATTTAAGAAGGGTATATTGGTTATTTGGTGTTATAGATATGTTTTCAACAGTATTTCAGTTATATACCTGCTGTCAGTTCATTGACCCACATAACATTCTGACTATCTTTAACTGCAGTACTCAGTTGTTTTAAAAAGATGAAAAGCCAATCAAGAAATTTCAGCAATGGTTATTGATTGGTATTAAACTGGTTTTTAACGGTATTTCAGTTATATATAACTGCTGTCACTAGTAGTAGTAACACTTAGATACCATAAACTTGTGTTTACACTTTGCCTTGATTAACAATGATATTCATATTGCTTGCACTGGTGCAAACCTAGCGGTGTTAAGGGAAGCCAGTGCGAACATCCTCTTATTTTCCATTTCATATTTGAAACTATGTTTGTTGGCTTGAAAAGAACAGAACAGAAATACAGCTCAGAATCAAAGGTAGGTTTTTATCAAGGCAAAGAACAGATGAAGTTATACAGGTAAGTTTTCTTTGTTATCCCCTACCCCTCCCCAAAACAAGAAATCAACAAAACACTCATCTGTTTGACATGATGCACCAGACAATGACTGATGGCAATATTCCTAGATGTATTGGTTTGAATTCCGAACCTGGTCCTGTCATATGTTAACAGTACTATTTATAGGAACTTCCTCCAGTTAGATGACCAAAACATGAACGTAGAGGAAATATACAACTTCATTCTTTCACATATGATGGCACAACAGAGAAATTCCCTCCTTATTTGATCCCACATAGAATAGAAGTCTGCTGAAGAGGATTGATTAGTGGTTTTCCAAGCATGTTTTTGTTATAGCAGGAGATTTTAGGTAAATAGACACAGATAAAAGCAAAGAACAGATGAAGATGTACAGGTAAATTTTCTTTGTAACTCCCTATCCCTCCCCAAAACAAGCAATCAACAAAACACTCATTTGCCGTGTCTTGTGATATATAAGCAGTACTATTTAAAGGAACTTCCCCAAGCTTCGATGTAGAGGAAACTTATCACTTCATTCTTTCACTTGTAATGACACAGCAGAGACATTCCCTCCTGAGTTGATCCAACAACGGGTGAAAAGACTGATGATGAAGATGATTGTTTGGTGTTTTTCCATGAATGTTTTATTGTAGCAGGAGATTTTAGGTTAACAGATAAAGACCAAAACAGATGAAGACAAGAGGTACCATTAGTCCTTTTTATGAGCTGACACGAGTGGAAGATAACTCTTGACAGCAAGCTGGTCACTCAATGTCTGTCAATATTTTGTTTGTGTCCATTCTTACTCCATATCAACATTAGGAGATAACCTCTCCATATACATACAAGAGGTTTAGTGAATATTTATTCTTATGCAATTATTGTAAATTTTGTGTATTATATTTATTAATATATTGTATTGTTTTTATTCACATGCCTCGTTGATGCAAGATTAGTGCAGGTAGTATGGCTACTGGAATGGTACATCTATGGAATATTTGTTTGAGAGGTGAATGTTTGGCTTGGTGAATGAATGGTCTTGTATTGGTATTGGATAACTGGCTTGGTATATGTTGTGATTGTGAGAGATGGTGACTTTCAACATGGACATATTTGGTGGAAATGGAACCTGGATCACAAAGAAACAAACTGATTTGTATTGTATGTCAGAGGTATCTTGTATCTTCATTACATTTTTGCCTTAAACTTTTTGTTCACAAGATATAAGACTGTAATTGCTAAAATTTATATTGATTGATATGGGCTTAACACAATTTTGAACAGTATTTCAGTTATATCATGACAACCAGTTCACATTATGTATGGTTTATGACTTGTCTTGCACCAATACTCCACACAACATTCTTCCTAGGTGACTAACAACTATATAGAATATTATTAAGTCCATTGGTGGAAGACACTATTCACAAAAATTTTCTTTATCATCGGAAAGAAGTAGGTCGTGCTGGGGTTCAAACTCACAACACATGAGGGTTGATAGCCATTGTTGTTTAACTTGTTACCAACTGTTCTATAGGCCGTAATGAATCTGTTAAGATTTGTATGAGTGTGTGCAACAACACAGTCTCATCAGAATTCACTGTCTATCTACATGGAATTTAGTCTGAGATGTATCTTTTAACAAAAACTCTTTACCGAGAGTCAATGAAAGCTCGAATTGCCGCATAAGATTCATGAAATATTGTCCAACATATGACAATTCTGCAGCAGACGACTTTGAAGTGCATATTGATAGATTGTTGTTAAGTGTGTTTTCAACTATATTTCAGTTATATAAATGCTACTTATTCAATAACTGATGATCCAGTCAGTCTGACTGGCTTTAACCAGTACTCAATTGTTGGAAATAGATGAAGAGCAAATCTAGGAATTTAAGAAGGGTATATTGGTTATTTGGTGTTATAGATATGTTTTCAACAGTATTTCAGTTATATACCTGCTGTCAGTTCATTGACCCACATAACATTCTGACTATCTTTAACTGCAGTACTCAGTTGTTTTAAAAAGATGAAAAGCCAATCAAGAAATTTCAGCAATGGTTATTGATTGGTATTAAACTGGTTTTTAACGGTATTTCAGTTATATATAACTGCTGTCACTAGTAGTAGTAACACTTAGATACCATAAACTTGTGTTTACACTTTGCCTTGATTAACAATGATATTCATATTGCTTGCACTGGTGCAAACCTAGCGGTGTTAAGGGAAGCCAGTGCGAACATCCTCTTATTTTCCATTTCATATTTGAAACTATGTTTGTTGGCTTGAAAAGAACAGAACAGAAATACAGCTCAGAATCAAAGGTAGGTTTTTATCAAGGCAAAGAACAGATGAAGTTATACAGGTAAGTTTTCTTTGTTATCCCCTACCCCTCCCCAAAACAAGAAATCAACAAAACACTCATCTGTTTGACATGATGCACCAGACAATGACTGATGGCAATATTCCTAGATGTATTGGTTTGAATTCCGAACCTGGTCCTGTCATATGTTAACAGTACTATTTATAGGAACTTCCTCCAGTTAGATGACCAAAACATGAACGTAGAGGAAATATACAACTTCATTCTTTCACATATGATGGCACAACAGAGAAATTCCCTCCTTATTTGATCCCACATAGAATAGAAGTCTGCTGAAGAGGATTGATTAGTGGTTTTCCAAGCATGTTTTTGTTATAGCAGGAGATTTTAGGTAAATAGACACAGATAAAAGCAAAGAACAGATGAAGATGTACAGGTAAATTTTCTTTGTAACTCCCTATCCCTCCCCAAAACAAGCAATCAACAAAACACTCATTTGCCGTGTCTTGTGATATATGAGCAGTACTATTTAAAGGAACTTCCCCAAGCTTCGATGTAGAGGAAACTTATCACTTCATTCTTTCACTTGTAATGACACAGCAGAGACATTCCCTCCTGAGTTGATCCAACAACGGGTGAAAAGACTGATGATGAAGATGATTGTTTGGTGTTTTTCCATGAATGTTTTATTGTAGCAGGAGATTTTAGGTTAACAGATAAAGACCAAAACAGATGAAGACAAGAGGTACCATTAGTCCTTTTTATGAGCTGACACGAGTGGAAGATAACTCTTGACAGCAAGCTGGTCACTCAATGTCTGTCAATATTTTGTTTGTGTCCATTCTTACTCCATATCAACATTAGGAGATAACCTCTCCATATACATACAAGAGGTTTAGTGAATATTTATTCTTATGCAATTATTGTAAATTTTGTGTATTATATTTATTAATATATTGTATTGTTTTTATTCACATGCCTCGTTGATGCAAGATTAGTGCAGGTAGTATGGCTACTGGAATGGTACATCTATGGAATATTTGTTTGAGAGGTGAATGTTTGGCTTGGTGAATGAATGGTCTTGTATTGGTATTGGATAACTGGCTTGGTATATGTTGTGATTGTGAGAGATGGTGACTTTCAACATGGACATATTTGGTGGAAATGGAACCTGGATCACAAAGAAACAAACTGATTTGTATTGTATGTCAGAGGTATCTTGTATCTTCATTACATTTTTGCCTTAAACTTTTTGTTCACAAGATATAAGACTGTAATTGCTAAAATTTATATTGATTGATATGGGCTTAACACAATTTTGAACAGTATTTCAGTTATATCATGACAACCAGTTCACATTATGTATGGTTTATGACTTGTCTTGCACCAATACTCCACACAACATTCTTCCTAGGTGACTAACAACTATATAGAATATTATTAAGTCCATTGGTGGAAGACACTATTCACAAAAATTTTCTTTATCATCGGAAAGAAGTAGGTCGTGCTGGGGTTCAAACTCACAACACATGAGGGTTGATAGCCATTGTTGTTTAACTTGTTACCAACTGTTCTATAGGCCGTAATGAATCTGTTAAGATTTGTATGAGTGTGTGCAACAACACAGTCTCATCAGAATTCACTGTCTATCTACATGGAATTTAGTCTGAGATGTATCTTTTAACAAAAACTCTTTACCGAGAGTCAATGAAAGCTCGAATTGCCGCATAAGATTCATGAAATATTGTCCCACATATGACAATTCTGCAGCAGACGACTTTGAAGTGCATATTGATAGATTGTTGTTAAGTGTGTTTTCAACTATATTTCAGTTATATAAATGCTACTTATTCAATAACTGATGATCCAGTCAGTCTGACTGGCTTTAACCAGTACTCAATTGTTGGAAATAGATGAAGAGCAAATCTAGGAATTTAAGAAGGGTATATTGGTTATTTGGTGTTATAGATATGTTTTCAACAGTATTTCAGTTATATACCTGCTGTCAGTTCATTGACCCACATAACATTCTGACTATCTTTAACTGCAGTACTCAGTTGTTTTAAAAAGATGAAAAGCCAATCAAGAAATTTCAGCAATGGTTATTGATTGGTATTAAACTGGTTTTTAACGGTATTTCAGTTATATATAACTGCTGTCACTAGTAGTAGTAACACTTAGATACCATAAACTTGTGTTTACACTTTGCCTTGATTAACAATGATATTCATATTGCTTGCACTGGTGCAAACCTAGCGGTGTTAAGGGAAGCCAGTGCGAACATCCTCTTATTTTCCATTTCATATTTGAAACTATGTTTGTTGGCTTGAAAAGAACAGAACAGAAATACAGCTCAGAATCAAAGGTAGGTTTTTATCAAGGCAAAGAACAGATGAAGTTATACAGGTAAGTTTTCTTTGTTATCCCCTACCCCTCCCCAAAACAAGAAATCAACAAAACACTCATCTGTTTGACATGATGCACCAGACAATGACTGATGGCAATATTCCTAGATGTATTGGTTTGAATTCCGAACCTGGTCCTGTCATATGTTAACAGTACTATTTATAGGAACTTCCTCCAGTTAGATGACCAAAACATGAACGTAGAGGAAATATACAACTTCATTCTTTCACATATGATGGCACAACAGAGAAATTCCCTCCTTATTTGATCCCACATATAATAGAAGTCTGCTGAAGAGGATTGATTAGTGGTTTTCCAAGCATGTTTTTGTTATAGCAGGAGATTTTAGGTAAATAGACACAGATAAAAGCAAAGAACAGATGAAGATGTACAGGTAAATTTTCTTTGTAACTCCCTATCCCTCCCCAAAACAAGCAATCAACAAAACACTCATTTGCCGTGTCTTGTGATATATAAGCAGCACTATTTAAAGGAACTTCCCCAAGCTTCGATGTAGAGGAAACTTATCACTTCATTCTTTCACTTGTAATGACACAGCAGAGACATTCCCTCCTGAGTTGATCCAACAACGGGTGAAAAGACTGATGATGAAGATGATTGTTTGGTGTTTTTCCATGAATGTTTTATTGTAGCAGGAGATTTTAGGTTAACAGATAAAGACCAAAACAGATGAAGACAAGAGGTACCATTAGTCCTTTTTATGAGCTGACACGAGTGGAAGATAACTCTTGACAGCAAGCTGGTCACTCAATGTCTGTCAATATTTTGTTTGTGTCCATTCTTACTCCATATCAACATTAGGAGATAACCTCTCCATATACATACAAGAGGTTTAGTGAATATTTATTCTTATGCAATTATTGTAAATTTTGTGTATTATATTTATTAATATATTGTATTGTTTTTATTCACATGCCTCGTTGATGCAAGATTAGTGCAGGTAGTATGGCTACTGGAATGGTACATCTATGGAATATTTGTTTGAGAGGTGAATGTTTGGCTTGGTGAATGAATGGTCTTGTATTGGTATTGGATAACTGGCTTGGTATATGTTGTGATTGTGAGAGATGGTGACTTTCAACATGGACATATTTGGTGGAAATGGAACCTGGATCACAAAGAAACAAACTGATTTGTATTGTATGTCAGAGGTATCTTGTATCTTCATTACATTTTTGCCTTAAACTTTTTGTTCACAAGATATAAGACTGTAATTGCTAAAATTTGTATTGATTGATATGGGCTTAACACAATTTTGAACAGTATTTCAGTTATATCATGACAACCAGTTCACATTATGTATGGTTTATGACTTGTCTTGCACCAATACTCCACACAACATTCTTCCTAGGTGACTAACAACTACATAGATTATTATTAAGTCCATTGGTGGAAGACACTATTCACAAAGAATTTTCTTTATCATCGGAAAGAAGTAGGTCGTGCTGGGGTTCAAACTCACAACACATGAGGGTTGATAGCCATTGTTGTTTAACTTGTTACCAACTGTTCTATAGGCCGTAATGAATCTGTTAAGATTTGTATGAGTGTGTGCAACAACACAGTCTCATCAGAATTCACTGTCTATCTACATGGAATTTAGTCTGAGATGTATCTTTTAACAAAAACTCTTTACCGAGAGTCAATGAAAGCTCGAATTGCTGCATAAGATTCATGAAATATTGTCCCACATACGACAATTCTGCAGCTAGCAGACGACTTTGAACAATTTTTTTTCAAGAAATAGAAAATCTCTATAATTGAATGGTTAACGTATGACTAAAAGTGGAAAACAATGTGGCAAATGGAGGAATTGCTCGTTCTGAGCAATTTCTTCTTTTGTCACTATGTTTTCAAAAAGACGTCTGCTGCAGAGACGTCGTGAAGGTGTCTATATGAGGGGATGGGTTAAACTAATTTGTTTACAGCATATATATGACTCAGAAGTTTCAGTGTTGTATATTGAATGATAGAGGTTTAAACATATTTTCAACAGTTATGGAGTTATATGCTCCCAGTAAAAGTAGCCATGATGTATTCTGTTGGGTTGTTTAACAGACTTTTAGTCATAGAAACGTTGAGGAAAACGGACAGATTATTATTTGTTGCCTTTTCTACCCTTAGTGCTATTACACCTTGAAACATTCAATGCTGCATGTTTTAAAATGGACTTGTCCAGCTTTACATTTGGAAGAACATATAGTCAATATGAAAATGTTGAGTTAGGCAGCCAGCAGTATGGAGTAGTCAGACCCCGCAAATGTGCAGGCCAGCCCAACTATATACTGGTGGAACAAGTTTCTCAAAATAGGTTCCAGTAGTCCTAATCAATTTCCAGCTTTACTTTAAACGAATATAATACGGAATTCAATATAATTATACCCCCAGATACATAGTATATGGAGGCTATATAGGAGTCACGCTTGTCGGTTGGTTTGTTGGTTTGTTGGTCTGTGGACATTTCTTGTGAACACTATTTCTCAGCAACCCTTGGTCAGATTTCAATATAACTTCACAAGAATGATTGATACCGAGCCTAGTTGTGCATATTGTCGGCGTGTTGCACTGGAATTATTTTTAAATGAGTTATGGCCCCTTGAATTTCTCATACATATGTATATTGTCAGGCACCACTAGCCGCACCAGCAACAGGGGGTATTCATCACCTTCAGTGATATTTCTATTTTTGTTTATCAACCCTTTTACTGATACAGATGACTTTATTTGGGTAATTAGCTAAATTGGAAGAAATTCATTCTTGCATAGAAGGTAATAGACAATAAATACAAGTGTTTATTTTTATTTATTATTTTTCATATACAGGTATCGATGGACCTGAAGCTTAATTTATAGATTGAATCCAATCTAAATTCAAGAAATTGTTTGGTGGCTTCAAGACTAATTCAAATTAACTGGAAAGAAATGCAAGGCATAGACAAAAGCTAATTATAAGGTAGTGTAGATAGTTTACTTGTTTTCCCCAAATGGACGCTTTGAGAAGACTCTGCAGAAGACGACTTTTGAAAAAAAAAATGCAAAATGTGAAATTGCTCATGATGAGCAAATAATCTATTTGCCACAATGTTTTCAACTTTATTAATTAATTATATTTAGACTAACAGTGTGTACCATAGTTTTGCCCAGATATTTTCAATGTCTTCTGCTGTTGTTTATTTGTGTGCGGATCTCTCTATTCTGGAATTCAATTTAAACCTTTCCCTACATACATCAAATCTCCTTAACCCTTTCCCTCATACGAAAATTCTGCAGCAGACAACTTTGAACTTATTTTGTCTAAACATAGAAAATCTCCATTATAAGTTGAATGGATAACAAGTGGAAAATATTGTGGCAAAAGGAGAAATTGCACGTTTTGTGCAATTTCTTCTTTTGTCACTATGTTTTTTCAAAAAGTCGTCTGCTGCAGAGGCGTCAGAAAGCGTCTATATGAGGGAAAGGGTTAAACTAAAGTATGATTATTGGATAGAGTTGAAAATATTGTGAGAAAAGGAGAAAGTTCTCCTCTTGTAACAAATTTTCAACATTTGACAGCTGCAGAGATGCCTGTATGTGGGAGAGGATTTACTTTGGAGGAATGTGCATATAATAAGCTTGTTTAGATATTGCATTTCTGAACCCTTTCCCACATCATGCTGACACATTTTTACACACATGAAGAATTTCTCCATCTAGCTGTCACAATGTTTTTCAACTCTTTTCAATAATTAAACTTTCTTTTCTAGAGATTGTCCACTTCTTTCCCTAAATGTTTTCAAAGACGTCTGCTACTGAATTTTTAGTATGTTGGAAATGTGAATTGGGTTAACGACCTTTCATATTTTACAGCCTATTTACAAAACATCCATCTATTTAACGGATATTTCTTAAAACTATAAAAGTATTAACCTGAAATTGTAGAATTTCAATTTTTTACCTTGGTTTCAAATGTTTTCAACTCTTTCTTGTCAATAGTAGTTTTGGTCATGGTAAGGTTTACCACACTTTTGTTTGTTTGAACCTTATAGGCTTTTGAAACTTTCATGATGAGCAATTACTCCTTTTTCCACAATGTTTTCTGATGCAGACTTCATCAAAGTTCAACTGCAAGTTGGAAAAGGGTAAAACGAATTTGAAAAACATTGCTTGAAAGTATACAATGGCTCATTTTTAATCAGTTCTCCTTTTCTCACAATGTTTAGAGCAAAAGGCTGTTGGTGGTTATGTCAAAAGTTCTCTGTATCGGTGTAATAGATCATATTTAATGAAACTAATGACACTTTGAATTTTGTTTTCAGTTGAATTCTGAAAGGCTGGCTTCATACACATGATGTATAACTCCCTTCCACTCAAGGAAAAGATAAACTGACATATGCCTGATGAACAAAGATGTGTGCTTTATATTACTACAATTAAGCCGTCCCGCGAAAACCAACATTATGGACTCGAAATAAAGTATCGACCCGGATCAGCCTAAGCATGTAGCGCAGGCTAAACCTGGATGGACACTATTCGCCTCCTGTGGATTTTCTGTTTCAAGAATCATTACTCTATACCTCTATCCCCTTGAGACAGAATGTGTTGGCCCGGATCAGTCTGTGCAGGCTGATCTGGGTCGATACATTATGCATAGTCCATAATGTTGGATTTCTCGCAGAACGACTCAAATGATGTCTAGTAAACTACAAAGAACTGAAACAATACTTACATACAGACACATTATGATACCTTTGCAGCTGATGACTTTTGAAACATAAATTCAAAAGGAAAATAAGCATGTCAATAATCATTCTTTCATTTAGATATATATATCCAATAGTATTACAGTGATATTGTTCAAGGTTATCTGCTACAGATTTGTTCTATGTGGTAAAGGGATAACTCTGCTATATGCCACTTTAACTGTTTATCACACGCAGATACACATTGACCCTTTCCCTTATACGACAATTCTGCAGCAGACGACTGTGAACGTATTTAGTCAAAACATAGAAAATCTCCATAATTGAATGGATAACTTATGACAAAAAGTGGAAAACATTGTGGCAAAAGGAGAAATTGCATGTTTTGTGCAATTTCTTCTTTTGTCACTATGTTTTCATATTTTTTGCCTAGATGTTTTCAAAGTCTTTCGCTGCATATTTGTTGTATTTGGGAAAGGGTTTGATAACATTTGTTTATCCTGCTATGCATTTCTTCATACAACATTCGCTAGCAGCATTGACCAAGATCAGCCTGCAGGCTCATGCAGTCTGATCCAGATCTAAATTAATTCACTAAGGACTGATTTCCATAATTTTGAGGAAACACAATTTCACAAGTGCTTGAACCGTAAGAGCAGGTTTAACCCTTTCCCTCATATAGCCGCTTTGTGACGCCTCTGGTGCAGACGGCTTTCTGAAAACACGACGACAAAAGAAGAAATTGCTCAAAACGAGCAATTTCTTCTTTTGTCACCATGTTATCTGCTCTATTCAATTATTGTACTTTCATTAAAAGGTAGATTCCAAATATGTTCGGATATGGTTTCGAAGTCGTCTGCTGCAGATTTTTTGTATGTGGGAAACGGTTAACACTTTCCCTCATATAGACGCTTTCTGACGCCTCTGTAGCAGACGGCTTTTTGAAAACATAGTGACAAAAGAAGAAATTGCACAAAACATGCAATTTCTCCTTTTGCCACAATGTTTTCCACTTTTTGTCATATGGTTATCCATTCAATTATGGAGATTTTCTATGTTTTGACAAAATACGTTCAAAGTCGTCTGCTGGTCTGAACTATTGGAGGCTCTCCAACAGGTGGGAATTATTGGCATTGGTTTGTACCTTATATATTTTTTATCTCGATGTAAATATAAGGTGTGAGACCAACACAATATTTCCTGTCAGCCGTGATATGACCTTGACTGTTGAAAGAATTACAAAAACCCAAAATAAACGTAACAAAAACATGTAGATCTCTGTAAAAAATTTGACTTGAAAAATGATGATCATACTAGTTGAACAAATTGAGCATGATAATTGAGATTTAAAATTTCGTAAATGTAATTGACCGACACTCTGTGAAATCTAGCCGTATTGTAATTATTTCACTTATGGATTAAGAACTGCCTGTGCATTTATGCTAAATAAACAAATGCTTTACAGACATTTCTTTTATCCTTCAATAGCAAATAGTGCAGAGCCAGATCTGACAGAACAGATGTGAAATCCAACCGTATTGTAATTATTTCACTTATGGATAAAGAACTGACTGTGCATTTATGCTAAGTATACAAATGCTTTACAGACATTTCTTTTATAATTCAATGACTCAATAGCAAATAGTGCAGAGCCAGATCTGACAGAACAGATGCCCTGTCTGATTTGGGTCTACACTGGTTGTAAAAGCCTTATGGTTGGCTTTTGTAGAGTGTGGCTCAAATAGAAGTTTTAATTCTTTGTTCTGTATTTACCATTTGTTTGAATTACATGTACCAATCTTTGCTTTATCTTTAAACATTTCTCACATACAGTTTGAGTCACTTTCTGATGAAGCGACTTAAGAAAGCTTTGTGGCAAATGAGAAATTTCTTATAATGAGCAATTTCTCCTTCTGCCGCAAAGTTTTTAACTATATTCAATGATTTTTCTTTCGTCTACAGAGAGTTTCCATATTTTTGATGAACTGTTTTCAAAGACGTCTCCGGCAGACTAGTTGTATGTGAGAAAAGGTTGAAATAATAATAAGAAAAAAGGGGCAGCCATGCCACATTAAACCTGACTTTTCGTTGTGAAAAAGTGGCAATTATAATCAGCTTACATAACCCTTTCCCTCATAAGACAATTCTGCAGCAGACGTCTTTGAACGTATTTTGTCAAAACATAGAAAATTTCCATAATTTAATGGATAACCTATGACGAAAAGTGGAAAACATTGTGGCAAAAGGAGAAATTGCACGTTTTGTGCAATTTCTTCTTTTGTCACTATGTTTACAAAAAGCTGTCTGCTGCAGAGGCGTCCGAAAGCATCTACATGAGGGAAAGGGATAATAGTATAGGTCACAGGTTTTATCCCTTTCCTACATACAACAAACCTGCTGCAGACCACTTCGAAAACATCTAGGCAAATTAATTAATATATGAATAATTGCTTTAATTGAAATAAATCATAATCATAAAATAGAGCTGAATGCTTTTTGGCACAATATCTCTTTTTGCAACAATGTTTTTAAAACTTTTCTGCTGCAGATTTGTCAATATATGTCTACAAGTTGGAAAGGGTTAATCAATATTTTTCTGTTGAGTCTTCAAGGATGCTTGTGTGATTTTTTTGAGAGAAAAAATAATACCTGATCAGTCTGCACAAAAACTTAAGACTTATCTGGTTTTGCGATGGTCCCCCTGGTTGATGTGATTTGGTCCATATGATTATGTCTGTCCCAGGTTGTGTTATGTAACCCTTTCCCACATACAACAAATCTGCTGCAGATGACATTGAAAACATTTTGGCTAAAACATTAACATTTTACATAATTGAGTGATATACTTAATAGACTTAAAAACTTTGTGGCAAAAGGAGAGATTTCTCTTAATAAGCAATTTGTCCTTTTGCCACAATGTTTGTATGTCACCCGCTGCAGAGGCATCAGAAAGCTTCTGTATGTGGTAAAGGGGTGAAAGCTTAGAATAGTGTTCATGTTTTAGATAATATTACAATTAGAATAAAATAATAAAAAAAGCCCTTAACATCAGAGATGTACAGTGGCTCAGAGGTGACATGTGTATGTTTTTATTTATCTTTCGCGCACAAGATACTATCTTGTGCGCATGAGATAATTAAGTTGTGCGTACAACATAATTAGCCAATCAGAATACACTTTACATACAGGAATGTTGTTTGAAAATGGCTGATAGCAGAAACAATTTTATTCTATTATATTTTAATGCAGGGATAACGTATGAAGAAATTAGGTTTCTTTTAGGCGATCAGTGTATTCTGATTGGCACGACATAGTTTCTTGTGCGCACGTCTTAGTATCTTGTGCACATGACTAAGTATCTTATGCGCTTGACTTAGTAACTCGTGCGCACGACTTAGTATGTCGTGCACACAAGATAAATAAAAACAAACACATGTCACCTCTGTGCCACCGTAGAGATGAAATTCTATAGTGTTTATTTTCTTGCATACTACAAATCAGTAGCAGATTACTCTGAAAACAACTGGGCAAAACTATGAAATCTCCTTTTCAATGAAAGAATAAATATTGAATAGAGTTTTAAAACATACATATGCACTTTCTGACGCCTCTGCAGCAAACTACTTTTGAAAACTTTTGTGACGAAAGAAGAAATTGCTTATTATTAGTAATTTCTCCTTTTGTCATAAAGTTTTTGACTATTCAATTACTCACATATTAGAGATATTCTCTATTTTATCTGAAATTATGTTTAAGGCATGTGCTACTGATTTGTTGTATGTTGAAAAGGGTTTAGTTGTCTGCTTGAAAAGAAATCTAACAGGGGAAAAAATGGAAGTGTAATAATAGACAGAATTGTAAAACAGTGTGAAAAAAAGAGACATTGTAATAATTGTCTGCCGGGAAGGTGTCAAAAGCTATCCATAGGTCTAGATAAGGCGGAGTAAAAGGCATTTTGGCACACAATAGCTCTCTTAACCCTTTCCCGCATATATACGCTTTCTGAGGCCTCTGCAGTAGATGGCTTTTTGAAAATATAGTGACGAAGGAAGAAATTGCTCAAAACGAGCAATTTCTCCTTTTGCCACAATGTGTTCCACTTTAAGTCATTATAGGTTAGCCTTTCAAATATAGAGATTTTCTATTTGTTTTCAAAGTAGTCTGCTGCAGAATTGTCTTATGAGGGAAAGACCTTTCCCACCTACAACAAATCTGAAGTAGACAACTTTTATAAGATCAAGGCAAAAGTATGGAAAATCACTATAAATGAAAGTTCGATTTCTAAAAATTAGATGAAAATAAGCAATTTCTTTTTTTGCAACAATGTTTTTCAAAAGTCATTTGCTGTAGGTGGGAAAGGCTTCATTAGCTATTAAAACCTTATTGCAGGTAATCATTGAGACGATTCTTATGAGAATCTACAATATAGGGTTTTTAGGTGGAAAGCTTGGCATTGAATACGGGAATCTAAATAAGACCATATCTACAGGTCTGGTTATCTGTAATGTGGAAGATTTGAAATACTTGTTAACCCTTTCCCACATACAACAAATTTGCAGCAGAAGACTGAAAACAGACCTGCAAAAATATGGTAAAATCTAATTAAATGAAAAATAATTTTTGTAAAGGTTGAAAACATTCTGTAAAATGGAGAAATTTCTAAATATGAGCTTTTTCTCCTTATGTCACAATGTTTTCAAAAGGGGTCTACTGCAGAGGGGCGTGTGCGCGTAAGAAAGAAAGGGTTGAAGCTATTTGGTCAACATGTTTGTAAAATCTTTTTATTTTATTGCTAAAATATTGCCCCGATTATTTAACACAGATGGGGCAGGGCTTGAAATGGATGCATAATATTATTTTGGGTTAGATAGGTTGTAATAAATAAAATTGTAATATCCGCTCATAATCATTTGATGTTTTTCGGTTTTCAATCCACATGCACACATTATTAACCATCCATCTACAAACACCATGTCAGTGGTGTAATGGTAGGAGTTGGAGGTTGCTGGTTTAATCACCGGCAGGGTTATACATGAGACTTCAAAAATGGTAGTAATTTATAATTTGTTTGTTTGTTTGGAGTTTAACGCCGCTTTCAACAGCTTTGGTCATATCACGGCGGTCAGTGCTACCCACGTTTTCCTGGCTTTCCCACACCAGTACTTACACAACATTCTTTCGAAGCCACTGACTGCTTTCTCACATAGATCAGAGGTGAGAGGCAATGGAAAACGTCGCCCGAAAGAATGTCGCCGCAACCGGGTATCGAACCGAGTCAGATACGCTACCAATTGAGCTACCCGGCCGGGTCGTAATTTATAATAGCCGCCCTTCTTGGCGCTCAGGGTTGTGTGTGTATGGGGGGGGGGGGGTTAAGCATTGTGACTGGTGTCAGGATAAATGGACCAGAATTATAGGTGCTTAACCAGGAATTGCCTTGATATAACTGAAAAATTGTTGAAAGTAGCTTAAAACACCAAACAATGAATCTTTCTACATAAACAAACCTGTCATTATGTTTTCAAAGGTGGTTTTGCTTGCATTGTTGGGGTTTTAGGCCGTTCTCAACAGCATGACTATGCCCAATCGCCACCACAGTGCACATACTCGTGTTCTTGTGTGATTCTACCCAGCTAGGCAATAGGACTGAAAACAGTGTGGTAAGAGGAGCCATTGCTCATCATGTTTTCAAAGGTTGTTTTGATTGCGTTGTTGGTTGTTTTAGGCCGTTTTCAACAGCAGTTATGTTAAATACACCTCACTGCTCACACACACATGCTTCCTGGGTGAATAAACCCATCTACGCGATGGGACTGAAAACCGTGTGGTATAAGGAGCCATTGCTCATCATGAAGCAATTGCCCGCCATGCTTTAACGTGTCGTCTTGTTTGCACATACTCATGTTTTTTGAGTGATTGCGTTGTTGGTTGTTTTAGGCCGTTTTCAACAGCATTTAAGTTAAATACACCTCACTGCTCACACACACATGCTTCCTGGGTGAATCAACCCATCTACGCGATAGGACTGAAAACAGTGTGGTATAAGGAGCCATTGCTCATCATGTTTTCAAAGGTCAATGTGATTGCATTGTTGGGGTTTATAGGCCGTTTTCAACAGCATTTATGTCCAATCACTCTCACAGTTCACAAACTCATGGGACCTGGGAGAATCAACCCAGCTATGCGTTAGGACTGAAAACAGTGTGGAAAAAGGAACCATTGCTAATCATATATGTCAAATAACCCGCACTGTTCACATACTCATGCGTCCTGGTGATTCAATCCAGCTACTCAATAGTACTGAACACACTATGACAAAGGAAGCAATTGCCCGCCCTGCTTTCAGAGGTCGTTTTGTTTCTATTGTTGGGTGTTTTAGGCCGTTTTCAACATCATTCCAGTCATACCAACCCGTCAGTTCACACACTCGAGAGAAGCAATTGCCCGCCATGCTTTAACGTGTCGTCTTGTTTGCACATACTCATGTTTTTTGAGTGATTCTACCCACCTAGGCAATAGGACTGAAAACAGTGTGGTAAGAGGGTAAAGATCTAAATACACATTTAGGCAGGCTGTTTTAGTGCATCACGGATAGTGCCTAGCTGGTTGAGCGACAACTGTGTTTTTCCGCTTCCCTCAGATAAAATTGATATGTCGTCTGCTCCTATTACATATTCTCAAACAATTGTAATAATACCGATTCAAGTATTGTTTTATTCATGTAATGTTTAAAACAATATAATTATTTGTAATATCCCATTTTGTCGCAATATTTTCAAAAGTCATCTGCTCAAAAGGCGTTTAAATGTCGTTTGCATTGAGTAATGGATTGTAACACTTCTTCAAAACATTTGTGTATTTAGTAAAATGGTTGCATTACTAGTACTCATGTTGAATAAGACCAGCCATGGACAATTGAAAGCTCAATGCATGGATTTGCACAAGTCGTTCTGGCTTCGTTTTGTGTCTGAAATGATAAAACATGTAATGAAAAACTGTGATTCCAGTTAACAATTTGATTCGAAATAACCGCTGCTATATATGTTAAATCAATCTGCGTATATCTCTAAAAACATATAGGTTTCAAAGAATTTTAATCATTAATTCGGGCTAAAGTAAATATAAAGTCTTGCCAAGAAAAAATATAGGTTGCTATAGGTGTATTCCGTCATGTTGCTGTTCATAAGAGAAAACTATCGACAGATTTTTGAGAAATTAAAGACTAAAAAAGAATTGCACTTAAGGCCCCCTTTTTTCAATGGCCCGAATATCTTATACTAATATAGCAAGAACGATCAAAGTCATGTTTTCTTAAAGTATAGTGTATGTTCTTTGATTCCCTATATTTAAATGTTGTTTAAACAGCTGAAATGACTTCTGTGATATCTCAAACATTAAGGCGAACTGAATACGGTCGCCTTAAGATACTTTCGCCTTAATGTATGTTTTTTTAGCACGGATGTTCGCCTTAATGTAGGATCCATACTTATATATATATATATATTCATTTCAATATGAAATTAATTATATCAAGAAAGAAAGTGGGACTGTTAACGCCCGTCTAATAAGGATGCTTTTTATTTTCAAATAGAGAGTTTTCTCATCTCAAAAGCCTTGAGGCAAAATGACGCCAGATTACATAAATATTTTTTTCTTTCTGTGTTTAAGAGTTCTATGAACTTGTACATACTTGGACGTTGTGCGTAATAGCGCGGTATACAGTGAGATGACACTTTGGAAACAAGAGTTGAAACACTGTTCCTTGTGAGTGATTTCTCATTTACTATAACCACTTTCAAGAGTCGCCTGCTGCAAAAGAAATGCGTAAAAATGTTGTTGCACTAGGCAGACTTCTGGATAAGGGGATTGTTGTGCGTTCTGAAATCCTTACTTTACCCTCTAACCCTATGTTGTGGGTACTCAAAAGAATCGTCTCATTGAGACGATTCTTTTGAGTACCCACATCATAGGGTTTGGTTGGATGATATGAGAGATAGTGTGGGAAAAAGAGCTGTATACTCCTCATTATCTGGACGTCTGCACAACGGTCAAGGGTATTACTGTCTGACGAGAAATTATAATCTACATAAGAGCTGTCCCGCGAGAAAACCAACATTATGGCCTCTGCGTAATGTATCGATCCAGATCAGCCTGTGCAGTCCGCGCAGGCTAATTCGGGCCGACTCATTCCGTCTCAGGGGTATAGAGGTATAGAGTAATGATTGCTGAAAACAGAAAACCCACAGTAGGTGAAAAGTTTCTGTCCGGATTAGCCTTTGCGGCATTCGTAGGCTGATCCGGGTCGATATTTTACGCACGAGTCCACAATGTTGGTTTTTCTCGTGGGGACTGCTCAATATTGTGCAGACGTCTAAAGAAAATGCTCTGGTTTAATTAATGCAATTTTAAACCTTTATGAGTTGATAAGAACGTACCGCCTCGGTGGTGTAGTCATAGAGCGTCCGCCGCGGGTGCGGGAGGTCGCGGGTTTAATCCCCTACCGTGTCATACCAAACTTTAAAAATGATACATGTTGTAATGACTGCCCTCCTTGGCGTTCAGAGTTGCGGGCGGTTTGTATTACGACTGACTGGCTGGTGTCAGGATAAATGGACCATTAGTACTGCTAACTTATCAAGGAAACGCCGTGATATAACTGAACAAGTGTTTAAAAGCGATGTAAAACACCGATCAATCAATTGATAAGGACGACCTATGCACCCAGCTATTTTATAATTATAAACGAACAATATGGTAATGTTGATGTATTATATAGACTTTATGTGATTAATTGAGGAAAAACAACAACAACAAAAAAACCTGGTAGATTATATCCTAATTAACTGTGAAATATAGGAGCCGTTCTACGAGACAACCAACATTTTGGACTGTGCGTAAAATATCGACCTGGATCAGCTTAAGCATGCCGCGCAGGCTAACATCGGCAGACACTTTTCGTTTCCTGCGGATTTTCTGTTTCAGAAATCATTACTCTATACCTCTATCTCCCCCGAGACGGAATGTGTCGGTACGGATCAGCAAGCGCGGATTGCGCAGGCTGATCTTAATCGATACATTACACAGAGTCCATTATGTGTTTTTTTTCGTGGGACGGATCAAATCTACTGTTAAGTTCAGGCGATGGAGCTACATTTTCGCCCACTAGTAGACCCCTGTCACATGCATACATGTAATACAATTATATTTTATCCCTAAGTTGATTAATACGCATCAAAGAATGTTCTTGATTAACCCTTTCAGCGCCGAATTGTTTAAAGTAGACTCGTCCATGTTCAAACCCGGACGACTCTATTTTCATTGTATAGGATTTTTGGAATATTTTTATAACTCACAGCCAAACAATGCAGATTTCAGGTGAGACAGCTCGTTACGAGCTGACTCACCTGAATCTGTATTGTTTACAAAAAGCTCAATATTGCCTTTGGCGCTGAAAGTGTTAACTCCACAGAGCACTATAGTGGGTCGTAATACTGGTCATCGTTTTGAATGATGCATCATTGGGGTAAACCCGACAGTTGGGTTTTCTAAATAGCATGAAAAATAGTTAATCTTTCTAGGCTGCTTATTAAACTATTTAAACTGAATCTCATTCGATGATATACATTTTTATGATTTACCGAGATCCCCCGCCCCCCCCCCCCCCTTTTCCCCCTAAAAACACACCACGAATCCACAAATAAGCTCTCTGTAACTGACGGATTTAAATATTTAAAAGCCGGTGTTTAAAGGTAGACCAGAAACAGCTGTTACATGTATATTAAAGGAACTGAATTGAGTTTGATATAACATATACTAGAATACAGAATGTCTTGATAAACACAGTATAGTACATATACTACTACTACAACATCTACTCGTGTTTTAGTACAAAGTTGGATGCACTTTATGAAAACAGACTTTGCTTAATAAGTGCGTTGTCTCATTTCACACACTGTTTCAAAATTACATTTAATCAGAGTTTACAAATAATGATAATAATAATAATAATAATAATAATAATATATGAAAATAATGCTAAATGATACTGCTAAATGATACTGCTAAATGATAATGCTAAATGATAAAGCTAAATGATACTGCTAAATGATACTGCTGAATAATGCTAAATGATAATGCTAAATGATAATGATAAATGATGCTAAATATCAGAAGGTCTTCCAATGACACGGCGCAGTGCAACTAATTCAATTCATAACGAGATAATCCCCCGCTAATCTAAGCGATTTATTCGCCCAATGCAATGAGTATTATGTTTCTGACCTCATGTATATATATCGGTTTCGGGGTATTGATCCGCGATATAAACGTTCACCCACTTAGTCTGGAGTTCCTTCCCCTTATTACTATCATAGGAAGTCGGGAACCAGACTAGATCCCACTCAGCTGATTGGTGACAACCTTTTCCCACGTTGTTATTCGTAATGTTCTGACGTTAAATGACATGTTTAGTATTTCTTTTATCAATCACGTTTCTTTCCATGAATATTTTCCTTCAAACTACCTCCACCCGTAATAAATATTGATATTTTTACCTTTTAACCCTTTCCCCCATACGACAAATATGCAGCAGACGACTTTGAACATATTTTGTCAAAAATTAGAAAATCTCTATAATTAAATGTATTTGACTGATTTAATACAAAATTCCAAGAATATGTTGATGACAATTGCATTGTCTTCCATTGGCAACAAATCTGCAACAGACGACTTTAATTAACCCTTTTCCTCATACGACAATTCTGCAGCATACCACTTTGAACATAATTTGTCTAAATATAGAAAATCTCTATACTTGAATGGATAACCTATGACTGAAAGTAGAAACAATTGTGGCAAAAGGAGAAATTGCTCGTTTTGAGCAATTTCTCCTTTTGTCATTATGTTTTCAAAAAGCCGTCTGCTGCAGAGGTGTCAGAAAGCGTCGATATGTAGAAGAGGGTTAACCCTTTCCTTCATAAGACAATTCTGCAGCAGACGACTTTGAACATATTTTGTCAAAAAATAGAAAATCTCTATAATTGAATGGATAACCTATGACTTAAAGTGGAAAACATTGTGGCAAAAGGAGAAATTGCTCGTTTTGAGCAATTTCTTCTTTTTGTCACTGTTTTCAAAAAGCCGTCTGCTGCAGAGGCGTCAGAAAGCGTCTATATGAGGGAAAGAGTTAAACCTTTTATATGAGATGTTCAAAGTCCGTTAATATTTGCACGTGTTCCACGAGAAAACCAACATTATGGACTCTGCGTTATGTATCTATCCAGATCTGCATGCGCAGTCCGCGCAAGCTAATCTGCAACGACAGATTCTGTCTCAGGGGGAGAGAGGTATAGAGTAATGATTTCTGAAACGCAAAATCCACAGGAGGCGAAAAGTGTTTGTCCGGGTTAGCCTTTGCGGCATGCTTTGGCTGAACCGGGTCGATACATTACGCAGAGACCACAATGTTGGTTTTCTCATAATTCCGGGCTCATATTACAAACGTACGTCCTAAATGATTTTGTTCGAGCCCTTTCCCCCAAAAGCACTGACTGTACTATGTTCGAAGGTTAGGTTAAAGGATCACTCAAGGTTGTTAAAACATTTAAACCCTTGTTCAGTTAGTTATACAATGCTTGCAACTCAATGTTACATAACAAAAATTGTAAGATATACATTTGACCTAGAACAGGAGAAAAGGTAACAGTTTAACCTTTGTCGCTGCCAAGGATAATTAAAGACTTTGGCAAACAATGCAGATCCAGGTGTGACAGTTCGTAATGATCTGTCTCTCCTGAAATATGCATTGTTTGCCACTTAGATATTAACTTTGGACGAACAAAATGGAATGGTCCTCTTTTCAAAATGGAAGAGTCTATTTTGTGAAATCGGCAGTAAAATAGTTAAGAGCACTAGGAAAGGGGCGACCCGCATTTTCTGAAATCCTTTTTTGACCCTCTAATCATATGTTGTGGGTACTCAAAAGGATCGTATAAATGAGATGATTGTTTTACCCCTCTTGTCATATAGTTTGGATGGATAATGATAAATATATTGTGGGGGAAAAGAGATGGCTGGACCGTTGCTCTGGTGAAGATAACATTGAATGAACCTACCTCACTACTTTAAAGAGACGTCTTTAAAAGAAACACGAGAGAGTCTTTAAAAGCGAAATGTGTCGACTTACTTTGAAAATTGAATAGCAGGAAATATGTGTTATTTAGAATGCAAGTCATTTCCATATTTCCGGTCCGACCCATTTTAACCCTTTCTCTCATATAGACGCTTTCTGACGCCTCTGCAGCAGACAGCTTTTTTAAAACATAGTGACAAAAGAAGAAATTGCACAAAACGTGCAATTTCTCCTTTTGCCACAATGTTTTCCACTTTTTGTCATAGGTTATCCATTCAATTATGGAGATTTTCTGTGTTTTGACAAAATACGTTCAAAGTCATCTGTTGCATAATTGTCGTATGAGGGAAAGGGTTAAAGAGACATCGTCTTTAAAAGAAACACGAGAGTGTCTTTAAAAGCGAAAGGTGTCGACTTACTTTGAAAATTGAATAGCAGGAAATATGTGTTATTCAGAATGCAAGTCATTTCCATATTTCAGGTCCGACCCATTAATACCGTTCGTGCGCTGCAATAAATTTGAATTTCGAACAATTCTGTACGTGAAAATCATTTTATATTAAGATAATGCTCTTCTCTAGAAAGTAAACCCTCTCAATGTTTTCGGCACTGCAATCAACTACCATTAAATATGACTTTTCTCCTTTTTTATTTTCTAATTGGAATTTATAAATTTTCCACAATTTTGACAAATAGATTACGATTCCAGATTCAAATGCGGTTAATTTCGAAAACAAAAGCAATTTCACATTAAAAAAGAATGGTGTTTAGCTCGACTATTCGAATAATAATGAGGGCTATGCTTCTCGCCCCGGCGTCGGCGTCCGCTTCTGTGTCGGCAAGTTGTCATTTTCATTCATGAGTACTCGTGCTAGGGGTTTCGTATTTGGAATATTATCTAAATACCGTTCTTCACATTGTATGCTGAAGATGCTGATTTTTGGTGGATTTAGAGAATTTGAGATAAATTCATAATTTTGGGTCACATTCATTTCCAATTGAGATCACTCATTACCAAATATAGTTCTTTAACATATCTAACGGGTTTTGGGGTCAAACATTTGGAAAACCTTTTTTAAAGTCATTTTTAACATTTGCTTTTAGCTCAACCTTAAAGTTTCGACTATTCAAATAATAATGATGGCTTTACTAGTCGCTCCGGCGTCGACGTCGGCGTCGGCGCCCGGTTAAAGTTTTAGGGCAAGTTGGCATTTTCATTTATAACTCCAATACCCTTCATTCAAATCACTTCATACTTCACACATTTGTTCAGGACCATCACACAATTAGGTTAGATAACTCCATATTCTCCCTAAAGTATGGAGTTATGGACCTTGATTAACTTAGGAAATTTGTTGTGATGTTTATTTACATCTAAATAATGTTTGTTCTTTTCACTTGATGCTTTGCAGTTATCTAAAATTGTGTGCATTTATATCTTTCGACCATTTTTATAACGAAAACTACAACTTTTGGAGGTGAGTACTGAAATCAATGTGCATACATATTGTACAATTGATTTTTTAAATTACATATATCTAAATGTATGTATCTATTCAGTCGAGCGCGCTGTCCTCCGATAGCTCTTGTTTAATCTGATAAGTGCTTTCCCTCGTTCATTATTAACGTGTTCTTTTAATTTTAAAGTCTCAAAATATACGACAGCATTAAACCAATACTAAAAAATAAATACGTTCCTCTCCGTATCTTAATCCTACGTCAGATACTTAAGACTTTTGATGCCCCTTAAACAGACCAGAGGTTGCGGGGTAGGCGCAACCCATTATTTACCATGAAATTAAAATAAGTGGGCATAAAAGTGCAGTGGTCTGGCTAACCTGTATGTTTTCATGTATACGTACGTATGAACTTCAGAAAGCGTATGTGCTTCGAGTGCTTGTTGAGCAAGCTTTTAACCCTTTTCCACAGGTCTGTGAGTGTATTGCATGTCTAAAAAAGGCTTCTGCATTATCATCTACCCGGATACCATTACACATTAAAGCACTGAAAATGCTCACAACAAGGGGCTAAGTGCAGATTACATTTGGACATGGATTTACCGATCCCAAAAGTCTAACTTGAACACTTTACAATAGCACTTTGTTATGTCCGTATATTGAATGACAAAGGAGTTGAACGCAAAATACTGTACACACAGTATGGTGGTCTATCGATATACTAAAATTTGACATACATATGCGCATCTGCTATCTGGATAGTTTCTGCTAAGCACACCTCCTGGTTTACAATGGATTTTAGGCATTTTTTATGCAATTAACACATATACATGTCATATCAAAATCACAATTGTCTAACAATGATAACTATTTGAGAATCCAATTATACTATCAAAGCAGAAATAAAACCCTGTGTTTAATATCTACATTTTCTTCAGCGAGATATAACTGAAATATTGTTAAAAGCGACATAAAACATCATTCAAACAACTTAATCAATTTCTTAAAGAGTTTCACAAAGCATTGGTGAAAAGTTTTAAATGTATTGCTTTTAAATTAATTTTTAAATCCCAACATTTTGAAGGAGTTTGTTGCAGCGGTGTCAAATGACAATTGCACCATTGATATAAGCAATGTATAAGACACAAATGAAAAAGATAATTATAACATATTTTTATTTAAAAAAAAAATCTGCCTAGACGGGAATCGAACCCTGGTCTTCCGCGTGACAAGCGAAGGTGCTAATTGATACAGAAGCCGATCTTCGCTATTACAACGAGTTTATTTATGAAATCATTAAAAATTGATGAACGAGCCAGCAAACTATTTATAATTAAAATGTTTTATCTTTATAAAAAACAACTATCATCTAATAATTTGATTATCTTCTGGAGTATATTTTATCACTGGGATTTATTCTTATTCCGTCTTCTGGGGTTATTATGGCTAAATTTGATTGAGAATCTGATGTATTTACGCAGGAATCTAGAATGAAATGCTCTAGTACTTAGATTCCTAATTAACGTTATTTGAAAAGATTTTTGGAAATGCCGACGCCTAGGCTAACTTACACATTTACCGTATATGTTATATTTTGTCAACTATTTATTTTATTATCATTTTAATAATTCGTTTTTTTAAGTATATATGTTATCATTGGGACTCGATTATCTGAATTTGTTTTTGAGTCGGAATCGAAAAGCTGCCTATACTCCATTCGATTTACAATATTTAGGAATCCACCATGAACTTTACGAGTGATCAAATATGTTGAAAGCGTAGAAATACATTTTATTTTTTAATCATGTAATTCATATATGTATTTTTTCGAGTTCTTTCTTTTGGGTAAGTGATGACTAATCAAATCCATTTTCCGGCTTCATATGCCAACAAGTTACCGCATTTTAATTTTTCAGACAAGAACTATTTGGTGGTTCGAAAGCACCGCCATGGGTATTAGCTGGCAATATTCCATTCATTTTTTAAAAAAAAATCCACAGATCATCCACTTCCATTGACATTATATACGATCTGCAGATGTGAAGTAATTCAATGCCGATATTGTAAAACACTAGTCTAGGTTCCAGTCTCAAAATAATGAGTGTCTACGGATTTCGCCTACTATAGCATTTGGCACTAACGAGCCCCTTGCTGAAAAACACAGCATAATGCTATAAACAAGCGCATTCTTATGTTCTAAAAAGGTGAGCTTAATTTTCTAAAATAGCAAAACCAAGTTCAGTTTTATCACGGCGATTCCTGGTGAGTCGTAATGCTAATCACACAACCTGAGCGCCAAGGAGGGCAGCCATTACAACCAATGTATAAGTATTTGGTATGACCCAACCGTGGTGGACGCTCTCTACAACAACAATTTTCCAGTTATTATGCTCATATTCATAAAGAGTTTCCATATTTTTGCCTAGATGTTTTCAAAGTCGTTTAGTGCAGGATTGTTATTTGTGGGAGAGGGTTAACGTTCATAAAACTCGAGATGCTCTCAATGAAAAGCAACCATTAGTAATTTTCCTTCCTTGTACAGTTGGTAAAGCCGAATAAACCTGCACACAAATCACGCGCGACAATGTAGATGCAGATCAGTATGAGAATCCGGATTAAATACTTTTTAAATAATTTTAACAAAAGGAGCACCTTTTGCCGCAATGATCACGAGTCATAGAGATTATAAGAAATTTCTTAACACTTCCCCATATGTAGACGCATGTTGACGAATATGTATAAGATGCAGACGACTTTTGAAAACATTCTGACAAAAGGAGAAGTTGTTCTAAACGAGCAATTTCTCCTTTTGCCACAATGGTTACACATTTTTTCATTTATTATATTTTCATTCATATAGATTTTCCAGAATGTTTTCAGAATGGTACGTGGTAGATTTGTTGTATGTGGGTAAGTGTTAAAGTTAATATACTTGAGCTGCGCTACCTACCTGCAAACCAACTGTAGGTAATGTTCTTTTTCCGTGTAAAGTTTCGTAAAGCCAAATAAACCTTCGCATATGTCTGGAACTGAATCTACCCTGGTCGATCATGAAGGTTTTAAAAACCTTCTTAAACATTCTCACATGTAGACGCATTTTGACGCAAATGAAGCAGACGCAAGTTTTAGAGTAAAAAAACCAGTGAAACATAATTGTGTACAGTGGATGGTTAAAAAAGGCAAGAGCTACTGACTGAGTTAGAAAAAGAATTGTGACACCTGATGTATGGTTCGTGAGAAAAATTGGTTGATTTATTGGGGTTTAACGCCATTTAATTCAATCTTTTGGACGGTTGACGACAGACATCCGTTCCAGAGTGAACAGAATGCACAATTAATAAACGGTTTTTCGGAGTTACTAAGTTCGTAATAACACAGGCAGCTCCGCCAAAACAAAGCTGCGCCGAAACAATATTTTCTAAGCGGAGTAATTTTCACAGATGATGTGATCCAACCACTGGGGTCAAAGCACTGAAATTATTGATGGGATAGTTGTGTGAGAATTCGTAAATTAAGGTCAGACAGGCGATATTGCATGTGTATGTACACACGAGATGTTCGTCAAATATGAAAGCCTTCCTTTGAAAAACAGTTAAATTTTAGTATGTACATGAGTTTTTGAAATGACTATGTCAACAACATTCAGACCAGATTCTATCATTATCACTTTTGCATTGCTCGTGTAAGGGTGTGGTTGATAATCACACAAGAGAAGTAGCCAGCATGTTGTTTTAATCTTAAAAATCTGCAGGATGTAACCTCATTGATGGTCATTAAATGGAACTTATCAATTAAAACGACGACCATTATGGTCCTATTTCGCTCACCTGTGTAGCATAACGTAGATAGCTGTCCTGTGATAACTTTCAAAGCAGCATAATTGCTTAAATTGACATTTTTCTACTTTTAATAATCTTTAACATACAATTATGATAAGTGACCCTCTAATCCATGTTTACACTCAACCTGGATGTGTTAATCACAACTACTTACCTAGCAAGATATGAGTTATAAACGGCCATTAACGTCTGCACCTAAGCAATGAACCGTTTCTTTTATTACTAAAGTACAGACGTATTTGCACCGAAATTTTGGAGTGAAATTGGACTTCAGCCACATGCATTGTTTTCTCAGTGACGTTTAGCCAATGGCTCACATGGCTAATGATGACTAATTTACATGATCATTTGCTATAACATGTGACATTTTCATTTGATTTGTTCCAGTGACCTCTTGATTACATACACATGCAACCGCTTGTCTGACCTTAATTTACGAATATAAACACAACCGTCCAAATAGTACTTTCAGTACTTTGATTTTTTTATTGCAATTAGTCCCAGAGTGTCATTCTGTGATAGCAATAAACAGTTATTGACAGGCATATATCGGAACTTTTTATGACAACGTCAGACCTTTTATTATCCTCTTGTGAGCCGTAATTAAACTACACTGTTTTATTTTGCCCAATATCTTACCGATGTATCTTAATTTAATTATTTGTGTATCATACGTGTAATAATGTGTATTGTCATATATATGAGCCGTTCCACGAGAAAACCATCATTATTGTCTCTGCGTAATGTATCGACCCAGATCAGCCTGCGCCGATACATTCCGTCTCATGGCGATACAGATATAGAGTAATGATTCCTGAAACAGAAAATGAACAGGAGGCGAAAATTGTCTGTCCGGGTTAGCCTGTGCGTCATGCTTAAGCTGATACGGATCGATACATTACGCATAGTCCACAATGTTGGTTTTCTCATGGAACGGCTCATATCTAAGTGTTTATTATTTATTGTTTTGTCATTGCAATGAACAACGACTATCTTTATAGACAATAACTGTGTTCGGGAAGAAATTTGCACATTAGAGACATATTTATGTTCTGTGTTATCATTTACTTAGAATGAATGAATGAATGTATATTGTTTTATGGCGCATCGACATCTAAGGTCATTTAGCGCGCAATTAAATTTAATTATTCATGATCCCTGGGTAAACAAACCAGTACTAGGCTAGAAAATGTGCCTTGTCCAAGGGCACTCCACCATGACCGTAGTGCCGCGACTGGGGATCGAACCCGGGACACCCGGTTTTGAAATCCCCGACGCTAACCACTCGACCACAGCGGATTCCTCATTTACTTAGAAAAGAATCTACTTGGCCAACATGTTTTTAACTTCGAACGATTACAAACTTCTTTAGATATATACATAAGAAGTTCAGTTAACAAATCAAAGTGCTAAATGTACTGAGCAAGGAGAGTATCGCACACCTAAATCCATTTAACGACATCTTTAGATAGATACATAAGAAGTTCAGTTAACAAATCAAAGTGCTGAATATATTGAGCAAAGAGAGTATCGCAATGAGAGTAAATCCATTTCAAGACTCTTCGCCCAAAACTTGTCACCTCGCTTAAGATCTCGTATACGAATCATGAATATGCCTAACATATGTGTAGTGAATCAGTCGGGTTTTCTTTTTACCTTACACAAATCCCTATACCAATGAGTGCTTTCAGCGCTTTGATTTATTATGATTTAACGTTGAAAATAGTCATATTAATCACCAATTTACGTTTTTTTGTAAGGTATAGAGGGATCGTTCTGGCATTATTAGTAGATGAAACATTATCTAAATAGACATCGAGTCTAGTGAAAGAATTTGCGAAACGATAGCGAACCAAAACAACATGCTTTAGTATTGTTGAACAGTAAAGACACATATAGTAACATTAAAGACACAGTGAGACCATGAAGTTCAATAAAATAATACGCTAGCTCACTGTATCGGATCCACCAATGGCATAACAAGAAACAATGATATGAACGTAGAACGATATGATGAACAGTAAAAACACATACAGGCGAACAGTGAGGGAATCTGTTGACCAATTACCTTTTTACCTTTTCTTGGTCTAGAAGCGAGTTCAATCGGATCATCTAGGCTAAACTCGGTAACTTAACTAAGACTCTGTTACAGGTTACCTAACTCAATTAGTTTTTGGCGAGACACATATATGAAGGAAATATACTTGCCTGCGAATTCATCTGATCAAAATGTACTGTTTTTGTCAGAATATTTATGTATATTAACTTACCAATAGGATATATCTGGATAAGATTACAAGTGTATGCACCGTGATTGTCATCTTGGAGGGTACATGAAATAAATGACATGCACTTGTGTTTCCTAGTCTCAAGCAGAAATACCATGGAAAACGGCCTAAACGCCTACGATATATATATTACTGTAATGGTCACTATTTTTGAATGACGCGGTAGCTACGCCAAGAAATAATTGAATCACGGGAGAATTCAAAGAAATTTAATGAAATGTTCGTGTTTTGTTCTCGCAGGCAGATTTGTCTTCCAGTTTATCTATTATGCGATTGTCAAGAATTTCAAACACGAATTGTTTGACACGACATGTGCGGCCTAACTCTTCGTTCTTCAAACGAGGTATTGTTCGATTCAAACGTTGTCAAACACATACGAAACTACAGAACCATGCACTACGTACGAACTGCGTCGGTTAATCAAGTGTCGTATCTTCTTGACGTAAACAATAAACGAGCGGTACTCCGAGAAATCCAACGTAAAGGATTTCGCCAACAGTGTAGATCCGTATCCGTCTGTGCATGCACGCATTCTAATCAGGCTCTTCACTGTTCGCCAAATGAGTGACATTTTTCAAGAAACTTCTGAAAGACGTTGTCCATTTAGATTCGATAGAACAATTGCACACACAGCTATTTGTTAACAGGCGTAATAATAACGCTAAGGTTGGTTTTCCTAAAGCACCGCTCAGATCACCTCACGCATCAAGGTTCCCTAACGGCTATAAGAGGTAAGAGCAATCGCTTTCGAAGCGGGATACCATGATTTGTCTCCCGGTCGAGTCATACTGAGCGGTAGTAATGGCCTCCCTACTTGGCGCTCCGGGTTGCGCGAATATCGTTACCACTGATGCATCGCTGTCAGGGAAAATACTAACCAGTGGTACTGGTACTGGTAATTTATCCATGAAACACCGTGTTATATCTGAAAATTGAAAATTTGAAAAAGATTGAAATACATTCAAATGGCTGTAAATGTATGAGCAGCGAATACTTAGTAACAAGCTTGAACAAGCGCACACTATCGGATGTCTAAATGAATAAATCGGTCCTTTTCCCCAATCTCATTTAAACCAGACCTTAACTTCGCTGCAGTAGCAAACGCTCGTATAGATCTGACGACTGTCTATTAAAGGTCGCCCCGGATTGACCTTTGCGTCAGCCAATCAATTTGTCGGTAGCGACGCGAGCTGTTAATCCAGGGGTTGTGAGTTCGAATCCCAGCTCGGCCAACATTCTTTCCGCCGTTTGACAAAAGTCACTGTGAAATGTGTTATTCGTCTGTCACCAACGGGCTAACAGTCTATGTGGAATGGCGGACAGTTGCTTGGAAAGTATGTTGTGTGAAGTACAGGTGTGAGAAATCTATGAACCACCTGAATAGGTGAACCGGCCGCCGTGATATGACTGAAAAATTGTTGAAAACGGCGTTAAACCCCAATCAATCAATCAATACCCACTTACAACACTTAGGCAGCAGATGGCTTTGAAAGCATCTAGGCAACATATGGTATATTAATTTAGGTAAGTGAAATAGTTTTTGGCAAAAGATGAAATTGCCGATTGTGAGAAATATGTCGCTTTATTGTATGTTTTCAAGTATCCAATGTTGCATTTGTGTCAAAATACAGCTGCAAGTAGGAAAGGGTTGAAATAAAAGTCATTTTTAGTGAATTAAGTTCAAAACATTTTGATTCTCAGTGTATTAAGTTCAAAACATTGTGATTCTCAGTGAATTAAGTTCAAAACATTGTGATTCTCAGTGAGTTCAGTTCAAAGCATTGTGATTATCAGTGAACTAAGTTCAAAACATTGTGATTCTCAGTGAATTAAGTTTAAAACATTGTGATTCTCAGTGAATTAAGTTCAAAAGCTTTTGATTCTCAGTGTATTAAGTTCAAAACATTGTGATTCTCAGTGAATTAAGTTTAAAACATTGTCATTCTCAGTGTATTAAGTTCAAAACATCGTGATTGTCAGTGAATTAATTTCAAAACATTGTGATTCTCAGTGAATTAAGTTAAAAACATTTTGATTCTCAGTGAATTAAGTTTAAAACATTTTGATTCTCAGTGAATTAAGTTCCAAACATTGTGATTCTCAGTGAATTAAGTTCAAAACATCTTGATTCTCAGTGAATTAAGTTCAAAACATTGTGATTCTCAGTGAATTAAGTTCAAAACATTGTGATTCTCAGTGAATTAAGTTCAAAACATTGTGATTCTCAGTGAAATAAGATCAAAACATTTTGATTCTCAGTGAATTAAGTGTAAAACATTTTGATTCTCAGTGAATTAAGTTCAAAACATTGTGATTCTCAGTGAATTCAGTTTAAAACATTGTGATTCTCAGTGAATTCAGTTCAAAACATTGTGATTCTCAGTGAATTCAGTTCAAAACATTGTGATTTTCAGTGAATTCAGTTCAAAACATTGTGATTCTCAGTGAATTCAGTTCAAAACATTTCAATTCTCAGTGTACATTTTTTCTGTTTTAGAAATGTCGCCTGCTGCAGTGTTTTAAAACTGCATCTGCATGTGGGAAAATTGTAAGAACCCTTAATGTACATTTTGTCCTGACGGAGATCCAATCGCATTGTATTGATCTTGACTGTTATATTATTTTTCCTGTCTCAGGAAATGAAAAATGTAATTGAATTGTAGAAAAGACAGATTGCGTAGAGTTTTACATGGACGGAAAACTTAAACAAATTTTGCCGTAAATTTGATTCGGATAGTTATTGTGCATTTTTGGCAGTCGGACAAATTTTAAGTTGCAGAGAACGTTTAATATTTCTGGTAAAAGAAAACAAGCTTGTTCGGAGGAACATACATTCTGCGCGCGAGCGTGTGTGTGTTTCTGTGAAACAAAGTACTGTAGTGGTAGAGTTGGTACCTCGTACGAAAGGTCCTGGTTTCGGATCCCCTATTAAGCGAGTTCTGCCTTTGGGTTTTTTCCACACCAATGAACGGAGTACTGGTAATGTCTCCAGGAAGCAGACAACGAATATGTAAGCTTGTTTTCCAGTCGATATAAAATAAAAACGTTTAAGCTAAGCGTATTTAGTCAACGAGCGTCTGACAGAATCGGACCGACAGTCAGATAGACAGACTGACCGATGACAGACACAAAATTGCTAAGTGTCGACCTATATTATTTATTGGGGTTTTACGCCGCTTTCAACATTATTTCAGTTATATCACGGCGACAGTTCACTTATTCGTGATCCCTGGGTAAACAGACCAGTACTAGGCTAGAAAATGTGCCTTGTCCAATGATCGTAGTGCCGCGACTGGGGATCGAACCCAGGACACCCGGTTTCGAAATCCCCGACGCTAACCACTCGACCACAGCGGATTCCTATAAAGGCAGGTGACACATCCGTATATGGGATATTTGCATTTTTCGTATACGTGTTTATATATCAATTTTATGAAACGTGTGTTTACAAAGCTTAACTGATTTGTTTAGCGCATTGGTGGTGTAGCGGTTTGAACGTCGCGTCAAGAGCGGAAGACGCGGGTACGATCCCGGATCGGCTCAAGAAAAAAAACCACAACAATGTAAAAGGTGGCTTCCCTCCACGGTGCAGTACGACTGATGTGTTTGTGTTGGGTAATTTATCCAGGAAGCGCGATGGTATCAATGTAACTGAAATACTGTTGAAAGCGGTGTAAAATACCCTTCATACAAACAAAAACCTAAACTTTCATGCTTTCATGCTTTAGTAATATATTATTGTTTTCTGCACACACAAATACAATCCCAAATTAACCATGTACTACTACCCAAATGGTAGAGATTAAAGTCAAATTAACCTTGTACTACCCAAATGGTAGAGATTAAAGTCAAATTAACCTTGTACTACCCAAATGGTAGAGATTAAAGTCAAATTAACTTTGTACTACCCAAATGGTAGAGATTAAAGTCAAATTAACTTCATCATGATACGTGACACTTTGACAGGATCACTTATAGTTGTAAGAGCGAAAACATGAACCGATGTTCAGGACGTGATCAGTATCTAGCCACAGAAGACAATAGACTGACAAGCAGAAAACGATCCGAAGCAAGAAAGACAGAGATCAGCCTTTAACACATGCAGACTCAAAGGGCCCAGAGTAAGGAACACGATTATACCAAATTTAATAAATGGATTACAAGTACTAACTAATTTAGGAAGCGGGGAACATACCGCGTGTGTGATAACATGAAAATTATGTTCCAGTAGCGATATAGGTTTTAGTATTGTCTACTCGGGGGATTGGATAATTTGATATCAATTGTCCGCTCCCCTCGTAGTATAATACTAAAACCTGTATCGCTACTGCAACGCAATATTCCCTGTTAATTAACCATCGTAATGCATAACACGTATCACACACAGGCCAAGAGACATATACAAGTGTAGATAAACTGCTCCCGTCTCCACAGATTTCTCTAATAAAACAATCGCACCCTATGTTATTGAACTAAAACAAATCGTCTCAAAGTAAAATGCAACAGATGGCTAAGAGTCAGAGTCATGTGTTTAAGAAAATAAACTACGCTCTTTATCGAGTCAATCAATGTTTTGTTCTTACATATTCGTAATGCAGACTTTTAAAACTATTTGGCGGATCACCCTTTCTCTATAGAGCTGAGCATCACACATGCCTCCCTGCAAACTTGGTATATACCTGTTATATGCGGGAATGGTTGATTGTGGTAGGGTGTGAGAGAATAAGTCGCTTTAGGTTAGAACAGATGCAAGGATTGAATAGAGAGAACATTTATGTAACTATTCTGTTACAATAAGTTCTGGATCATGACATCAGGAAATGATAGAAGCCATGATATCTCTCAAAACAGAGTAACATTTTCTATTAAACCGGTAATCTATCAAATAAATAGATAGGCATGAATATGAGAGTCGTCGCAAACTATATCAAGATTGTTAAGACCCCTGATACTCATTACAACCTCCAAAAATGTACAAAGTGCACCATCGTTAATATAAATAAAAGCCCATCTTAGATGAAAAAGGTTACAAAATGCACCATCTGATTTTCTTTTTAAATATCAAGTGAAATTAAACCCGAACAACATACTTTCTTGTAGTGTGTAGACATTGAAGTCATAAAGTCAATGAGCACTCTTGGTACAAGACATTTTCCAGACAGCAAACAAATCAACCTAAATTTGCAGACAGAATAGATGATCAAATGAGCACTTCTTGTTCAAAAAGGTCAAATATCGGACGGTGACATTTTACTTGAAGCATTTTAACGGCCTCCTCGGTAATGTAGTTACCGTAAGAACATTTGGTTTCTTTTGTGTAGAGAGTAGACACATTTGTATTGTTGTTTTGAACATAACAGACGTGATGCGAAATGTCCCATCGTTGCATTATTTATAATGTTTTATTTATTGAATGATTTAAATGAGACATTTATATCTTTGAAAAGTCTCTCCCCCCCTCACCTCCCCCCCCCTCTCTCACTCTATTCCCAGCCTCTCTCCCACCCCCTCTCTCTCTCTCTCTCTCTCTCTCTCTCTCTCTCTTCTCTCTCTCTCTCTCTCTCTCTCTCTCTCTCTCTCTCTCTCTCTCTCTCTCTCTCTCTCTCTCTCTCTCTCTCTCTCTCTCTCTCTCCTCTCTCTCTCTCCCTCTCTCTTTCTCCCTCCTCTTTATTTGTCATTATTTGCCTCTCTCTTTCTCTCTCTCACGTTCCACACACTCTCTCTCTATATTTTTGTCTCTATGTCTACCTCTGTCTCTCTCTATCTCTATCTGTCTTTATCTGTCTATATGTTTTAGTCTCTCTTTGTATCTATGTCTCCTACTATATATATATATAT
>JASEVX010000643.1:0-70993 GCA_031761405.1 Serripes groenlandicus
AACGATCGGTACACTGCATATCACATAATGAGGTATACGCATAACGAAATGGAGAATTCACAAGACATAACGATCAGTAAACATAGTATAATAAAGTGTGCACATAACTATACGGATTATGCACCTAACACATTAATCAGTGTACATAGCATAAAGGCGTATGTAATGGCATGATAGTGTAAGACTACACAGATTACAAACACATATTGTATAATGAGTCAGCAAAGGCGTTCCAGACGTGCATGTTTTAAAACATTCTCCCGTGAATAGATTGTACATGCATGACGTCATGTATATATATGTAAGTGACGTAAACGTTGCAATGGCTGTATGCATTGGCTTGATATTAGAAAATATGTCAGTGCAAGTGGGCGTTATCAATTAATAATAGCTCATCTTCGAATTCGATTTAAGGCCTGACATCCCATGTTCATGACACACGGTCACAGTTGATTATATACTATTTTTTCCAATTTTCCAATTTTACATTATATATTGTCTATGGGTATGAATATTAAAAAAAATGCAATAACCCGTAATAACTTTAGCGAATTGCTGCTGAAGAATTGACAACTCCATTTTAAAAAAAATCAGACCAATATAGGCATACGGGCACTTTATTTGAAGAAATATATTAAGATGTTAAATAACTCTTTTTGCCATTCAGTACAACTATCGGATTTCGTGTGATATTTAGACAATAATGATATTTTTTAATGCCGTTTCTCTTTTAATAATAATGCACCATTATGTCCTTATACAGTCTAACTTGTCATATTTATGAAGACGGATCAGACTTTGCTAGTAAGTAGCGGCTTTTCTTTGTTTGCCATAAGAGCAAATGCTCATCATATTGTGTAGTCAATGAGGTACTTTGGAAACTTAGAAACATGGCGAATGGAACAAAACACGAATAATGAACAATTGATAGACAAAAAGAAACAATACCATATATCTTAGTATGAGGTGTATAATAATAAAGCACAAATTCAAAAAAGAGATAAATTTTCTTAATATAGAGGCAAATGAAATCAATGAAGACGAAAATAATAGCTGTGAAGCCATATTATAAGAATACGAATGTAATGAAGCATTGTTTATAATGAACAATGTAAAGTCCTGGACCAGAAGGTTTAACTGTTGAATTTGGAAATAAAATTGGAATGATATAAAACACTACATTTTTTTCTTCAATAATATACTCATTTGAGCATGGTTCTTTAGATTCTATACACAAGCAGGAACAGCTCTCTAAAATTCCTTTATCATGCTAACAATTTGAAATGCTTTAAAGTTGGCGACCAATAAGTCTATTAACTACAGCTTATAAAAATGCGACTAAAGCAATATTAAATAGGATCACGACATTTTTGCTATCCATCCATCATAAGCCCGTTACAAACAAGTTTCCTCAAAGGTATATATAGTGGCGTAAATATAAGAATAATTTAAGAATGTATAGAACTAACGGTTAGTGACTTATCAATATGTTTCAAGTTTTGCATTGACTACCTTCTTTATGTTATTGGGGTTAACGCCGTTTTAAGCATTATTTCAATTGTTCACGGTGACAGTTCACTTATTCATGATCTTTGGGTTAACAAACCAGTTCAATGCTAGGAAATGTGCTTTACCCATGGGCACTCCACCACGACCGCCGCAACTGATGATACCAAAATGCGTATATACATATAAAAAATAATACACTTCTTTTTGTTCATTTATCCATTTTCATGATTTACTTCACAACGAAACATGCGTAGACCAAGATCATTGTGCATATTTGTGTAGTCAAATCTCGATTGAGCACCTTTTAATTGTACAATTTGATCAATTAACCGGACCAGTAAATGGATGCAAAATGAAATAGCCTTGATTGAGCATGATAAAAAAAAATAAGTTTGTCCATTTATACAGGTATTTCAAAGGAGACTAGACGGTTCAATTGATTTTTACCGAAACTGGGCGGAGTATAAAACAGGATTTGGGGATATGGGCGGCGAATTTTGGTTTGGTAAGAAATCTTATTACAAAGAAGTAATGATTCGAGCATATTTATATGGACACATATAAGGAAATTTATCCACTTTTCCTTAAACAGGATTTGGGAAATGTGCGGCGAATTTTGGTTACATTAGACATCTTATTACAAAGTAGTAATGATTCGAGCATATTTACATTGACATATATTTAGAAGTTTGTCCAATTTTCCTTTAACCTGGTGGTGAATTTTGAAGATAAAAGTGACTTTTCATCATATCGAAATTATCAGTATAACGAAATCGATGTTTGTTCTTATGAGTGAATTAACAATTTAATGACCAGCCCTGTGTTCAATGTAGCCAACCCTCAAATCAAATTACAGCTTTGTCATCCCTGGTGAGGCTACCAAGCTGCTATAGTGAATGCAATGCAGCTTCTGAACGTGTTTGCATCAGTAAACGAGTTGCATGGGTACGTTTTCAATGACCGTTTTGAATGTGAGCTACTTAGTAAACTATGCAGACAACCAGTACTATTAAGGAAAATCGTTTCTATTTTATGTATCGAAAACCTAGCGTCAAATCAAATAAAAACCCGCAAATAAAGATTGCTATTGAATGGACACAAACTATAGTCATATGACTTATCATCTATAATTGCGACCTCAACCTTGAACCAAAGTGGTTGTATCTTGTACTCTGCACATAGTCTCAGTTTGGTAAACATTTGTGGTTAGTCATCTTAAAATCCTTCAAGCGGTTCAAACGTTATTGAACGCACACGGAATATAGTCATAGGTTCTTTGTAACTAAGACCTTGACCTTGAACCAACGTGGTTGTAACATGTGCTCTGCACATCATCTCAGCATGGTGAATATTTCTGGCGATTTGTTTCAAACTCCTTCAAGTGGTTCAAAAATTATGGAAAGGACACGATTTGTGACAGACAGACTGTCGTGGCAAAAACAATACATGTATGTCTCCCCATTATATGGTGGGAGACATAATAACTAAAAACTAGATTGATATATGTTTAAAATTAAAAAGATAAGGTAAATATGTTGATATACTCTATAATTGAAATCGTATTATAAGGGTAACAAGTTTGAAAAACTCAATTGTTCTTTCAAATACTCACTCACTTCTGGTAGCATTGGGTAATACTTAATTCACAGAGAAAACTCTGTTTTTTTTATACGACCGTTTCTTAAAAACGGTACGTATTATATGGTATGGTCATGTCCCTCCCTCCGTCCCTCCGTCCCTCCGTCCCTCCGTCCGTCCCTCCGTCCGTCCGTTCGGGTTTTCCGCACTTTTTTCTTACATACTTTGAGCTATTGAGCTGAAATTTTGTATAAGACTTTGTAGTGATGTGTCACAGATCAAGTTCATATTTCCCGGGATTTCGTCAATTTTTGAATGAGTTATGCCCCTTTTTGGACATAGAATATTTGTTTTCCGCACTTTTTTTCTACATGCTTTGATGTATTGAGCTGAAATTGTGTATATGGCTTTGTAATCATGTGTCACAGATCAAGTTCACATTTCCTCGGATTTCGTGTTTGAATGAATTATGCCCCTTTTTGGACTTAGAAAATTTGTCAATTTCTGCATGAGTTATGCATTTTTCATAGTTTCCCATTATTTTTTAACAACTTATTCCTGAACGACTTTATTAACTTTTTACAAACAAACAATATATCAAAACAAAGAGGAAATTACAAAGAAGTTCCTGACGGGCGTATTATGTACCATTTGCGGTACTCTTGTTTTAAAGAAACATTAAAAGTGTGGTGGTGTTTGTGGTGGTGTTTGCCCTTGTAAGAAATGGCTACAATGACAAATAGAAATTGTCAAATCAAGAGATATTATTATAAATAATCCACAAAGTGAGATTGTAGATTCACTTACTGAATGATAGATCAAAATCATGTTAAAAGCCCATGCATCGTTAATATTGTATCAATAATGAATGTATAAATGTTGTATTATAATAAGTTTACTTTGTTGTATTGAAAATAAATTAAGATTAATATTGTTTTCAGTACGAAATTTAATGTTTGTGTAATAATTGTTTAACCCTATCCCACATACAATAAATCTGACAATAAATCTGCAGCAGACGAATTTGAAAACATTTAAAATGAATGTACACTAATTGAAAAGAGTTGAAAATATGGTGACAATAGGAGACATTGCTCGTTTTGAGGCAATTTATTCTTTTGTCGCCATGGTTTCAAAGAGAACCGTCTACTGCCAAAGAGTTAGAAAGTGTCTATATGAGGGGAAGGGTTAAATAAATATAATAGTCTAAATACATATATCATTGAATGAATTGTTGTAATAACTACTTTTGATGTTTATAAATGAGTGTTTCAATGCTGATCCACACTATTAGTAATGTGTGGAAAGGGGTTAATAATTCAGTATCACCCAATTGCTGAACATGAATATTCCATAAAGCGCACATGCAATTTATCCTTTTTTTAATATTTTTATAAATAGACTATCCTTCATAGAAATTATACTTATCTTTTTCTAATATGTTTTCAAAATATGATACAGATGCAGATTGCTAGTTAGTGGTGAAAATGGTGACATATTCCAACATGCTAAACATGAATTTCTCCTTTTCTTACACTATTTTGAACTATTTTGAACCCATTAATAAAGTATAGGTATACTTTCCTTCATAAAAACTATACTTATAGTTTGCTGTCTGTTTTCAAAGTCTGATGCCCTCTGTTAAACACTTGGTGTCATGTTACATCACACCAACAGAGGACACCACAGTGTTTGTGATGTAACACAAAATCCCGGACACCATATCATGTCGCATATTTTGCTAAGATGTTTATAGTGTCAACACAAAACATCACATTAGGTATACTTTCCTTCATAAAAACTATACTTATATGTTGCTGTCTGTTTTCAAAGTATGATGACCTCTGTTAAACACTTGGTGTCATGTTACATCACACCAACAGAGGACACCACAGTGTTTGTGGTGTTACACAAAATCCCGGACACTATATTATGTCTCATATTTTGCTAAGATGTTTATAAAGTCAACACAAAACATCACATTAGCACCAAATTGCGAAACATACAAACATTCACATGCTACATCTAATGAGAAATAACATGAATTTTCAATAGTGCGCAAATGCAATTTCTCCTTTTATTACAATGTTTCCAACATATCAATATAAGGAGACTTTCCAGATTGCTAGTAAGGATTGAAAAGGGTGAAATACTCTGTATCTCCAAATGGCTATGACATTTTCCATAGAGCGCATTAATATAAATAGACTTTCTTTCATAGAAAATTGATTTATCTTTTACTAATATGTTTTCAAAGTAAATATAAATATTGGATTTATTTTAAATTTGTACATATTTTTTTTATAACAAATATATATTCCTTAGATTTATTGTTAGTGCTTATATGTTATTTGTTTATTGCTTTAGATAAATTTATTAAAAAGTTTGACAAAAAAAATTGTTTATATAATTATACACAAACAGTACGTCTAACAGAGCGAAACGGGAGAGAAAGTGTCGAAAAGGAAAATGTTATGTAGTATATTTTCATAAAGTCTTACTAGTACAACTTTTAGGTCATCATTTTTTTATTATCTGTTTTACGAGACTTTTAGATTAGCATTAATCTGACAAAAGCTTTGATTGTTCTCAAAAACATCAAGATTATTGAAAAATAACTAGAAATATTCAATCAGTAAACTTCGTTGTTATAAATGTCAATATAAATTGATAGAAGAGGGGTCGAGCTGGTCGCCGATTTTTCGCGACCAATTCAGAAGCATATCGTGGGAATGCCATTATCATGATCAGGGAAAAAAGCAACAAATCGAATTTTGTTGATTGATTTCTATCAAATAAGTCTCGTATAATCCCTCAAATTCTGCTTTTGAACTCGGCTAAATTATCATTTTGGTTTCTACACATGTGGGAATTTCGGGAAACACCTAGTAAGAATTATTATATATTTAACAGAGATTTCTTCCTTCTATATTAGGAACCGTTCAACGGACCCATTCAAAATTACAAACGTTATTAACAATTTTCTGACAATGCCCAACGGACCCGTTCACAATTCTCGCCATCTAGCATTTCTTTAACTTTTGAACTTGATTTTCGGACAAAAATATATATAATTCTCGACCCGTCGTCGTTGTGTACATCTTTAAATGCCGTATTTTCATTCAGGTTTTTACCGAATATGATATTTAATTGAATAAAATATCCAACGAAATAATCATATATCTTATTCAGACAAAAAGTAAAGGGAGTTGGGTAATATTTTTTTTTTTTTTTACCTTTTTCGTCTAGTCAATTTAACCGCATGCTGGAAGGAAACAAAATTGCGGACGATTCAAATTGTTCGCTGATGTGATTTCGATGTATCAAAGTGGTAAAGAGATAAGCTGAATATTTTTGAGACTCAAGTCAATGTTAAATATAATTTATATAATCGTTGCAATAGCTGTCAATGATGTAAACATCATGCTAACGTTGAATGCCGCGGTCGTATTAATGTGAAAGGAGAGTTAATTATTGAAGACGTATGCATAAATAATACGTCTAGATGATGTTGGAACGTTTGGAAATAAACTTCTCTAGATTAAATCATCTAGCTAGTATTGAAAGCCTTATTTAAAAATACAACAACCTATTATTCAGTAGCATAGCTGTAGCATTGAAATTCACAAGATTATAAAAAAACGACGACATTTTTCACTTAAAAATAAATTTGCCAATGGTTAAAGGCACATGTGACCATATTTTACACTTATATGGTTCTTCAAGTTACGCAAACCATTGCAATGATACAATGCCATAGAGGTTAAAAGTCTGAGAGAACATGATTATCTGCGTTTTGGCTCAATTACACCGTATGGGAGCGACACCGGATATTGTTACTTAGTGAGGCGAGAGAATGTGTAAGGGAGCTTGACCAAAGGGTATGTTTTATCGAAATTATTACATTTCTAAGAATTTGACATTCACTATCATATTAATATATTCATCCATAACAAGCTCCGTCAACGAAACTTAAAATTATTCCGAAAGGGTGCCATATTCTTTATATCGCACGTAAAACATGGCATCTAGTACCTGCAAACAATTGTGTCCGTCAACCTCATTCCCGTTGAAATATTTCATTTCAGTTCAATAATTGCATGTCTGGTCATTTTGTGTCCGACATCATCTACTAAGTATGTAGATGTATTTTCTTCTTAGTTTTGATTACAATCAAATATGCAAATCTGCCCAATACAAAATAAAAAGGCGGATATTTTTACGTTACGTTCAAACAAGTAAGGCCGCCAGTCCCAGCTACCCTCACGACGTGTGTCGTGAATGCTAACACTTACAGAAGTCGCTTTGGCAATGATTTACACTTAAAAAAACATGCATACGAAGGAGCTCAAATACGTTTGTCAAGTTTGTACAAAAGTGTATAATCGACGGATACAATTCCGTTTTCACCTGACATCCCATTCTTCGGTTGGTTTAGATGTGTGCCAGTATTGCAAAACTGAATTCCATGCCAGTGGATCTTTGGCTAGACATCTTGAAATCTGTCAGTAGAAACCCAAGCGCTTTGCCTGTGAAAAATGTCAGAAGACATTTTCTCGTAAGTATAAACGGGATGGGGTTTTAGGAGGAAAGCACGGAGAAAAGAAATACTGCTGTGAAAGATGTGGCAAGCGATTTGGTTGGCGATCCTGCCTTAAGGATCACAAGGCACAGGTGCTAATTTTTGTCTAGTGTTTTAGGTGAATTTTCAATAATCGAACGCAAGTTGTCTTACGTACAAGACACGATGTGTACAATAACATTTAAGGGATGCGATTTCGTTGTGTTCTTGTTGCATTCCGTCAATTATTCCTAGACGTTTATGAGGTAATATTTTACTCTCATCACATTTGTGGTGCTGACGTACAGGTACTACGCCTCTAGCTTCAGAGTCTGGTGCAGAAATGGTGACTAGCCTTCTTTTCGCCGTCCTCTTAGATCGGACGACGTTGTCAAAAATATGGTCCCTACGAGCAAATAGAAAATATAAGATCCACTCTAGGAAAATCAACTTTAAATATAGCGAAAGTGTAACACTTTAGGAAGGCACTTCCCTTCGCATTAATGCTAAATGATCCAAATGGACTACTACTTTCAGAAGTTCTTTGAACCCATATTGGACTTAGGGCTAACATTACAGATCCTGATAAAGCTGTGAGTAAGCGCAGATTCATCTTGATCTACACTAGGCGCTAAAGTTCGTTTCGCAGAACCTTGCTCATATGATATTAAGTATAGAACTGGAAAAGGCAGCAGATGCATCTACCACACCATGTAGTTTCACATTTATCAATTAATTTTATAAGGAATATGTCCTTCTTGACCTTCAATTGTCGGAGATCACGAATCCTCTGACTGAGTAATTAAACAGACTTTGTGCATCCTCCTTGTATAAATTCGTTATCAGTATCATCACATGTTGAAATATAAGTGTGGCCGTATTCAAACAATTTTGATAACCTGGCTTTGAAGTCTTCGAAGAAATATGTTCGGCTTCTTTTTAATGCCAAAATGAGCTTATTTCCGATGCATTAAAATCACCAATTAACGTATATGTTCCTTTTGTTCCTTTTGCCGTGGTGACCTTTGTTTACGCTATGTGCACGTTAAAGTGTCATAATTGTACTTATACAGTGTGGAAGATATAAATGTTTTTTTTAAGAAGCCGTACACCTTCTATTTGTGGAATTTCAATCAGTCGCACACACAACATGTAAGCCGCCGTACAGGTTCATAAAGATGTTTTAAAGATTTCGTCGTTTATTGGAGTTAAACTGAAGCAGAAGTTACATTTTCGTAAAAGGCAGATAATGACGGATAAAACTGACCAGACATGCAATTATTGTGCTGAAATGAAACTATATCAACGGGAATGAAGTTGACAGAAACACCTTTTTTGCCGGTACTAGATGTTATGTTTAACGAGCGATATAAAGTATATATGGCACCCATTCGGAATAATTTAGATTTAGTTGATGGATATATATATTTATGATAGTGCATGTTAGATTCTTAGAAATGTTTTTCGATATAATTTATCCTTTGGTCAAGTTCCTTTACACTTTCTTTCGATTCACTTAGTACAAATATCCGGTGTCGCTCCCATACGGTGAATTATATTTTTGAATTCATTTCTGTTTCATTTGAAGTATTGAGGTCAGCGAAAAACAAAAAAAATAAAAGGAATTCAGCCCTATGACGTCCTTATTTTTACTGATACTTGGCTTTCACCAACTGTTGCTTCTTCTTACTTGATAATACCTAACGTTGACGGTCCATGCATATGTGACAGAACTGACAAATAAGGCGTTGCGGTTGCAATCTATGTTCGAAATATTTTGAAGTCATCCTATAAACATGATCTCCATGTTCCTGGAGTCTACGGTTAGAAATAAACTTCAAGTTTCAAACACTACTAGTTGGTGGTTTCTATAGACCACCAAGCGCAAATAACAAGTATTGGGGTATAATTGAAGAAAGCATTGACCGTGCGTACTCACAAAAGTACGATAGCATCATTGTTGCATGTGACCTTAATAAAAACTTCCTTAGCAACTCCCCAAACTTTAAGATTTTCAACTTGAGGACATATTATTTGTCGTCAAGACTTCAGAGAGTTGTGTATGGCAATGCATCTTCCGAATGGAAACATGTAAATGCAGGAGTATCCCAGAGATCCATCCTTGGACCATACTATTTCTGATCTACATTAATGATATTGTCTCTGACATACAATCAAACATTATACTTTTTGCAGACAACATATCTCTTTACGTTGAAGTTGGGAACCCAAACCGGACATCACAAGTACTAAACAATGATCTTGATAAAATCCATATATGGTCTAAAACATGGATTGTTACTATCAATCCTGATAAAACCAAAACCATGATCTTAGGCCGGAAAAAGACACAAACCTACCCAGCCCTCATTAATCATCAACGACACGCATATTTCGACAGTGAATGAACATCGCCATCTCGGTTTCCTCTTTCTGTGGACTGCAGATGGAAAACGCAAATATCTACAATCCTGGCAAGAGCCTGTCAACGTATAGTTATTCTAAGATCCTTAAAATTTACTTTAAATCGGAAGAGTCTTGAAAGAACTTACCTGACCTTTTTACGTTCTCTTTTAGAATATGCAGATGTCGTCTGGGATAACTGTACCAATGCACTTAAAAAATAATTAGAGGCTATTCAAGTTGAAGATGCCCGTATAATAACAGGAGCAACTAAGGTATGTAACATAGAACATCTGTATAATGATCTAGAATGGGACACTCTTGACAAAAGAAGACAAAAACCAAATTAATCTTAATGTCCAAAATTACCCAACAATAAGCTCCAGAATATCTCGATGGTCTTCTCCCCAAAAGTAATACTACACATAATCTGAGAGACGACACTAAAATTACTGGAATATTCTGTCGAGCAGAATTCTATAAATCTTCGTTCTTGCCTTCAACAATCAACACCTGGAACAAATTTCCCGAAACAAACCGTCGCTCCCTAGCACTAGCTTCATGTCCTGTTCAGCTTAAACCATCTCTACTCTTATACATTGGAGACAGGAATGCACAAGTCTTGCACACACGGCTGATGCTGCCTGGTAGCTCTCTTAACTACGATCTTCACCGTACATCCATGAATAACACCCCTTACTGTACTTGTTGAGCACTCAACAGATGAAATATTTTCTCTTAAATTGCCAAATATATCAGCACTTAAGAAATCACTATTTCGCTGACCTTAAATGTCCTTTGATAACATCGAACCTTATACTTGGAAATGAACACCTTACATTTGCCGAAAACAAACACGTTATCCTACAAATTCACAAATACATCATAGCAACGAAGAGGTTCTAACTCGACACTGAAAATAAACAGACCAACACTATCGGATGGTGAATATACGTTTTGAAACAAGATGCCATTGCGCTCTCTGTAAGAAAATCGACGAGATAAACCCAGTCTTGATAATGTGTGATCTCTCTCTGTGTGTCTCTGTCTCTGTCTCTGTCTCTGTCTCTCTGTCTGTCTGTCTGTCTGTCTGTCTGTCTGTCATTGTATCATTATATATCGTATACAACCGTGAAATTGTCCTTTACATGTACGTTTGCACATTGTAGCCCTTTCCCACAAACAGACGCTTTCTGACGCATCTGCAGCAGACGTAATTAGATCTAAGCATTTTATCAAAATCCCTTGCCCACGTCAGATGGATATGATTAACGTATATGGGTCAAAAATAGTCCCAGAGTCAAGTGATTTCTAAAATTATCGGAGATGTATTGTATATTTACCACGCCCCAATACCACATATTGACGTGACAGCATATTTCAATGACGTCACATCATATTGCATTGGCGTACCATTATCATTATTTTGTATCGTATTTTGACATACAGAATTTAAAACCGTCGTATTTGAATTGCACGCGACAATCTGCATGTATTTGCGCCGGAAATTGTACAGGTATATAATAATTTTTTGTACAATTTTCCTTTATATGATCACGTTACGTATGTTTTACAATTTGCCACAAGCGTTTTACATAAAATAAAAATAGCACGTGTTTCATGAAAAGGTACAACAAGAGCTTGGATACAATGGTCCTCGAAAGACGGCGGAATGCATGGCCAATATGGTACCCGAAATTGACAGGGCAGGGTTTAACATACTCGACGTTGGAGCTGGATCTGGTCTGGTCGGTCAGAAGATTAAGTACATGTACTAGTAATTAAAACCATCGTATTGTGTGGTGGTAAAATGACCGCCTTTGGGTACGGGTTCCATCCCCGGCCGGGTCATAGCAAATACTTCAAGAGTGATAGTTATGGCTTTCCCACCTTTGCGCTCAGGTTTGTGGGGTTAGCATTACGACTAACTGGAAATTGATTGCACATATGTTATTTACTAATTCGATATCAAAACTAAGGAGACTGACTTGTTCACTAGGGAACGTTCGTAGAAATGGCAATTGAAAAAACGTGCGATCATACAACAGGTGTCCGAAATTTCGTTTGAGAAAAAACGAGAAAACAAACAAACACAATACCTCGTTAAGATACAATTAGTCTATCTATATTGTTCTTATGCTGTAACAATAATGACCGTAATGTTATCGTATTAGAAAGTTCGGGGAATCCCACACAGGACCATGTTACTATAAATAGCATCTTTATATAATATTAATAAAAAGACAAGTTACTATAAATAGCATCTCTATATAATATTAATAAAAAGACAAGGTGTGCAACGGGATTTTAACCCCCTCTTCCATTCAGGCAATATTTCTATTAATATTATAGTTTAATAATGTTGAAAGGATACAATTATTTCCCTTTTCAGTAAAAAGATTTATAAAATATTTAATAATTCTAATTTTAATAATGACATGGAGTGGAAATCTTCCAAACTCTCCATATATAGCAGAATTGCTAGTTGAGGGTTTTACTTTTAATAATCTCTTAAGAAATTTTCTATGCAATCGTTCTACCAATTCTCTAGTTAAGAAGCCCCACACTTCACTCGAATAATAAATAATAGACGCGACAAAGGAATCAAATAAATCAAGCATAATTGTTAATGGTATTTCTTTACCCCTAGTAATAGTGAATAAATCGCTCAGAGCCCGATTAGCTTTACCAACCAATGTTTTAATAGCATTATGGAAGGTCCCGTAACTTGTAAAAACAATTCCTAAGTAATTAAAAGTGGGAAATCGTTCTATACTTTTAACACGGTATTTAAAATTGTATCGATTTTGAGCCTTTCTGCCTTTTTGAAAAACAACTATTTTGGTTTTTTCAGCATTTACTGTTAATTTCCACTTTTTACAATATAATTCGAAAGCATCCAATAAATTTTGTAGACCGTCCTCGGTATCTGAAATTAAAACCGAGTCGTCAGCAAATAAGAGTAAATAAATGGATAATTGGCCAAGCGTAAAGTCATGAGCTGTATTCTGATGTAAAAATAACTCAATGTCATTTACAAACAGTGAAAATAATATTGGTGACATTGTCTCTCCCTGCATTAATCCAACGTTACATTTGAAGAGATTCGATACGTTATTTAGATGTTTAACACATAATTTTACATCTTCGTATAATGAACGAATTAGACTTAATACTTTGCCAGTAACACTTTGTTTTATCAATTTAAACCACAAGCCGTTTCGATAAAGAGAACGAAACATTTTTGTAAATCAATAAAACAACAGAACAATTGTTTCTTATCCCGGAATTGTTTCTGAATAAAGGAATTAAGTAGGAATATAGCGTCTACTCTACTGAAATTAGCTTTAAAGCCAAAGTGTGCATCACTGATCACATCATATTTTACCGACCAAATTTTTAGACGCTCATTGATTAAAGATGTTAATAGTTTTGCAAAACAGCTCGTAAGGGTTATTCCTCTGTAATTATTTGGATCTGATCGATCCCCTTTCTTATGAATAGGTACGATTAAACCCTGGGACCATGACCTGCAACTATACCTAGAACAGGTGTAAAAGTGATCATCTTTGAAAAACATGATGTATTCAATTGAAAATACAGCGCATCATCTCCAGAGTTAATTTAAACTTTTTTATTTTACATCGATTGCGAAACAAGCTTTCAGCTTATATAATCACGCTCGATTTCTGCTTCCTGGAGACTCAACCAGAACTAGAATCGTTTGTGTGGAAAAATTTCCTAGAGGCAGAACCCGCTCACCTCGGGATTCGAACCCAGGACCTTTGGTACAAAAGGCCGACACTCTACATCTGCACCACTGTCTTCCAGAGTTAGCGCGAAAGAACAAAATTGCAGTCTTCACCGTCCGCATACTTTGGCAAATGACAAACCTGTGATCTCAAACGAGAACTTAGGTTCTCACGTGACAGACGAGAACTTAGGTTCTCACGTGACAAACCTGTGATCTCAGACGAGAACTTATGTTCTCACATGAAACACCTGTGGTCTCAGAGGAGAAGCTAGGTCCTCACATGAAAAAAACTTAGGCCGAGAACCGGAGTTATCATGTGAGAACCTAGGTTCTCGTAGTTATTGTGCAAACGGCATGACATACGCATGTGTGTTATAAATAGCTAAATGCACTTTCTGGCAAATGAAATGAAAGTGTGATCCTTACATGATGGCTTTACCTGATGTCAAAACAGAGTGTCATTAAGACCCCCAACTCGCTAGACGTAGCGGCTAATATGTACATCATTATAACGTACGACTTTGCAAAGGTCAATAATGTTGACAAAAATATTTACAGATTACTACGATGGGTTGACCACTTGCGGATGTTTCATGATGAACCATCCCCATGTCGAAACGCTTGACGAAACGATCCGTGTCGTGAAATCGGGTGATAATTTGTTTATTTTATTTTTGTTTTTACCCTTTATTGATTAGATATTGTAGCATGGAATCAGGTAGATCTTTTCCACACGTGTTATCATTTCGTTAATGTTGGTTTTGGCACAGCACCGCTCTAAACAGTGTTAATTTTAGTTTAAACTTATTTATGTTACATCGATCAGCTTATACTAATCATGGTCGATGTCTGCATTCTGGAGACTTAGCCAGTACTCGCGCCGTTTGTATGGGAACATCCCAAATGCAAAACCCACTCATCAATGGATTCGAACCCGGGACCTTTGGTACGAGAGGCCACTACAGTGTTGATGACCACCATTGTCCGATCTAAAATGATTCACATATGCAATTTAGAATATTCTTAAAAAATAAAAATAGAATGAACTTAGAAATAATGGTAAATACGTTAGTACTTTTAGATGTACGTAGCATGAATGAAAGTCGTAGTATGTTGTGTTGAGTACTGGGGTGAGAAAGCCATGCAACACATGAGTAAGTGAACTGGTCGACGTGATATGACTGAGCAGTTGTTGAAAACGGCGTTAAACCCCAAACAATCAATCAATCAATTTATTAAACGATTTTAGAATGCAATACAAATTCAAGGATCTATAAAGTTAATCCAAACATATTAAAGGCATTTGAATTACGTTTCGTTGGAACTCTGATATATTGTCAAATACAATTGATATAATTATATAAGTGTTATATTCATTGTGACTCTTTGAATATTGGTCATTGCAATTATATATGCTGTATTATAGGCCGATGACCTAAATATTTGATAGATTGATTGATTGGAGTTTAACGCCATTTTAAACTGCATCTCAGTTATATCACGGCGGCCAGTTCAACTAACGTGTTTTTTCGAACAAGCATTCCGCAAAACATTCTTCCAAGGTAACCGACTACCTTTCCACATAGACAATTTAGCCCATTTGTGGAAGACGAAAGACGTCACAATGACTTTTATCAATCATCAATTAGCCGAGCCCCGGTAGCTCAGTCGGTAGCGACGCGGGCTGTCAATCCAGGGCTTGTGAGTTCGAATCCCGGCTCGGCCAACTTTCTTTCCGACGATTGACAAAAGTCAATGCGACATGCGTCATTCGTCTTCCACCAATGGGCTAAGTCTATGTGGAAAAGCAGCCAGTTGCTTGGGAAGATTGTTGTGTGGAGTACTGGTGTGAGAAAACCAGGAAATGCATGAGTAGGAGAACTGGCCGCCGTGATATAACTGAGAAATTGTTAAAAACGGCGTTAAACCCCAATCAATCAATCAATCATCGGAAAGAATGAATGACAGAGTCGGGGTAGGGCGTCCGCCTCGGTTACATGTTCGATCACCGACCGGGTAATACCAAAGACTTTAAAATAAAATGGTAGTAATGGCTGCCCTTCTTGGCGCTCAGGGTTGTGGGCTTAGCAATACGACACGTTGTGGCAGATGAAAGACGCTACTCACAATGATTTTTAGGTCATAAAATGGTAGTAATGGCTGCCCTTCTTTGCGCTCAGGGTTGCAAGCTTAGCAATTTGACTGACTCGCTGATGTCAGGTTAAATGAACCAGTAGTACTGGTAACTTTCACAGGAAACGCCGTGATATAACTAACAAAAATGTTCAAATCGGCGTAAATCACTAAACAATCAACCAATCATCTATGTTCGACAGGTGGCCTGCTGGCGATTACAACTCGACACAGATACCTGTCGGAGGAACCCGTTGTACTATGATAATAAACTTGAAAATTACATGGACAAACTGGAGACCGAGGGAAAATGGAAACGGATATCCAGGGAAGAATTTCCGAAGTATTACTGCGAAGATGAAGGCGTTATGTTGACATTCATGAAAGTGTAAATGTCAAGTTGCATGATAACCCTTTCCCTCATATAGACGCAATTTCAAACTGTATTCTATTAATAGAGATGTTCGTTGTTTTTGACCAGATCAGTAGATGTCTTCATAGTCGTCTTCTGCAGATGTGTTGTATGTGGGAAATGGATATCCATTTTCCACAAACAGCAAAACTAAACAAGAGGGCCTTGATGCCCTGGAATCGCTCACCTAAGAATGCGGTATTTAAGACAACTCTTTCAGCGCCAATGGCAATATCATCAAGACAAACTTTTTGACAAAATTTCAAGCTGCTCAAGTCCAAAATGTGATCTCTATAGTGTTAACTAGATTGTTCAGCAATTTGGCCTAGTGAACTAGTTGTTGACCTGACCTGACCCCTATTCAAACTCAGCCTAGATATCATCAGGACAAATATTCTGACAACGTTTCAACATGCTCAAACCAAAAATGTGGCTTCAAGAGTGTTAACAAGATTTGTCTTAAATTTGGCCTAGTGACCTAGTTTTTGACCTGACATGACCCATATTCGAACTTGGCCTAAATATCATCAGGACAAACAAGATTTTCCTTAAATTTGGCCTAGAGACCTACTTTTTGACTCGACATGACCTATATTCAAACTTGGCATAGATATCACTAAGACCAACATTCCGAAAAGTTTCAACATGCTCAAGGTTAAAATGCGGCTTACAGTGTTAACAAGATTTTCCTTAAATTTGACCTAGTGACCTAGTTTTGGACCTGACATGACCCATATTCGAACTTGGCCAGTTGTTGACCCGACATGACCTATATTCAAACGTGACCTACATATGAATAAGACAAACATTCTGACAAAGTTTCAACATGCTCAAGCCAAAAATGTGGCTTCCAGAGTGTTAACAATATTTTCCTTAAATTTGGCCTAGTGACCTAGTTTTTGACCTGACATGACCCATATTCGAACTTGGCCTAGATATCATCAGGACAAACTATCTGATAAAGTTTCAACATGCTCAAGTTTAAAATTCGGCTTCAAGAATGTTTACAAGATTTTCCTTAAATTTGGCCACGTGACCTAGTTTTTGACCCGACATGACCTATATTCAAACTTGGCATAGATATCAATAAGACAAACATTCCGACAAAGTTTCAACATGCTCACGCCAAAAATGTGCCTTCAGATTGTTAACAATATTTTCCTTAAATTTGGCCTAGTGACCTAGTTTTTGAAAGGACATGACCCATATTCGAACTTGGCCTGGATATCATCAGGACAAACATTCTGACAAAGTTTCAACATGCTCAAGTTTAAAATGTGGCTTCCAAAGTGTTAACAATATCTTCCTTAAATTAGGCCTAGTGACCTAGTTCTGATAAACCCGACATGACCTATATTTGACCCATATTCAAACTTGGCCTAGATATCACTAAAACAAACATTTTGACATAATTTCAACATGATCAAGCCAAAAATGTGGCTTTGAGAGTGTTAACAACATTTTCCTTAAATTTGGCCTAGTGACTTAATTTTTGACTCGACATGACCCAGTTTCGAACTTGGCCTAGATTTGTTGGAGATATATGTTCTGATAAACTTTCATGAAGATTGGATGCAAAATGTTGCCTCTAGAAGCAAATATTTACGACGGACTACGGACAAAGGGCAAACACAAAAAGAAGTCTTCTGAAAATTGGGAAAAAACAAGAATTACTCGCCATTAACATTGTCTATTTTTCCAAATCTAATCTATGATTGTTCATAAATTTAGAGAGAATTTTCCGCCGAATACAGGAAGCCGATTTCCAATTCCATATAATTTTGAAGAAATGTTCCCTTTGTGACCCTGTACAAGATTCCCTTTAGTCATGTTGATTGGTCTTAGTACAAGGCCGCCAGATGGCGAGACTGTTTTGCTTTGAATGTATTTAGTCAAAACTTCTCCTACGAAAGTATGTGGCCGATTCTGATTTAGGGGAGCGATAATGACATTCTTAAAACTCTCATGCAGACGGATTTAAGGTCGATTCTAGGAGAAAATCAAATTGCTTTTAAAAACAAATTTCTCCTTTATGCCTCACTCTTTTAGTTTAAACATATATTATTTCTCATAAACAGCGTTATAGGATACATCAATAAAATAGGATACAATGGAAAAATGAATTGTGCTTAAAGCTCTTAGCTTAATTTTAGGTCCTCCTCAGTACTTTTACAGAGATTCTCAATGAACATTTAACCCTTTCCCTAATACAGCAATTATGCAGCAGACGACTTTGAACATATTTTGTCAAAACATAGAAAATCTCTATAATTGAATGGATAACCTATGACTAAAAGTGGAAAACATTGTTGCAAAAGGAGAAATTGCTCGTCTTGAGCAATTTCTTCTTTTGTCACTATGTTTTCAAAAAGCCGTCTGCCGCAGAGGCGTCAGAAAGCGTCTATATGAGGGAAAGGGATAATTATACATGGATAGACACTATTATAGCTTCCAGAATGTTTTCATTCATACTTAAATTTTCTTGAGAATAGATTTTCCATATTTAGTCACGAGATGTTTCAATGTCGTCTGCTGCAGAGTTGTTGTATGTAGGATAACGTTAATGGGATGGACTAGATAATGAAAATACCTCAAATGACTAAAACTTTGTTCTCATTTTAATCTCTGTGGTGTAGGTTCTTACAAGAAACATCTAAACTATCTCATACAAAAATCAGACAATTTAAAAATGTTCCAACAAGGTTCAAAATAAGCCATTTCCTTCCACTTAAAATTATGTTTGTTCCTCAAAAGTTTCCAATTAGTAAGTTTTGTTTCAGTTTAAATATATATCACTGGAATACCAACAGCATTGCCCTGCAGATTTATATATCAGGGGTATACAGCTCTTTTCCCTAAAATATCTCTCTTATTATCCAATCAAACCCTATAATGTGTGAGTACCCACAATATAGGGTTAGCAGGTCAAATAAGGATTTCAGAACATGCAATACGCCCCTTATCTAGAGCTCTTGATATATTTACCATAGAACTTCTATCCCAAGTGGTATTACCGCGTTTAAAACAAGTGCGCTGCAAGTAAACGCCGAAGCTTGTCTGTTTTTTTATAAGCATGTTAAAATATCATATAAGTATCATAAAAGTACAACCAATACAAATAATGAGAATTTTATGTGGTCTAATCTTTGCAATATTTTTATTAACTTATGACTAAAAGTGGAAAACATGGTGGCAAAAGGGAAATTGCTAGTTCTGAGCAATTTCACCTTTTGTCACTATGTTTTCAAAAAGCCGTCTGCTGCAGAGGTGTCAGAAAGCGTCTAAATGAGGGAAAGGGTTAAATGCACACATTCTATTAAATTAATAAATCACAACAACAATTTTTTTACATATTTGAAATGTTTTAGAACACCGAAAGAAATTGTCAAACAAAGACATGGTCAGTGTCCTCAATTTTACGTTAACTTCAAATGAATGTATGATGTCTTTTTCTTTGCATCCATTTACGATACCAGTCTATTGTTTTTGTACATCTCCTATTAAAATGCGCACATTCTATTTTTCCGTAGTTTGAGTAGATAAATCATAACAACATAATTGAAATGTTTTAGAACATTATTCGGATTCACTGAAGCTGCTGAACATGGTTGTCATCAAGTATCCCCTTCAGCCTCCCGTTCTTCCTCCAGCTTTTTCATGATTTCTAGATATTCTTTAACTTTTATCTTTTTGGGAATTATATCTGAAATATAAAGGTATACAAGTCAAAAGATTCATTAAGACGCAAGAAAATACAAGACCTTGGGCTGTGCGTGTCTCGCACTTCTTCACATATAGATGCTTTCAGAGGCCTCTGCAGCAGACGACTTTTGAAAACATTGTGACAAAGTGAGCAATATCTCCTTTTGTCATAATCTTTTCAACTTTTTTTCAGAAATTAATGATTGATTGATTGGGGTTTAATGCCATTTTCAATAATCTTTCAGTCATATCATGGTGGCCAGTTCACCTACTCTTGTGTTTCCTGGCTTTCTCACACCAGTACTCTGTGTGAATGGGTTAAAGCAATCTTGGAAAATGTAAAAACACAATACACATATTATATCTGCTTTATACAGTTTGTTACTATTACATAACTTATACATAATCAAAACTCTCACAACTGGATAGGTATTCACCAATCATTATTAACCCTTTCCCAACATACGACAATTCTGCAGCAGACGACTTTGAACGTATTTTGTCAAAACATAGAAAATCTCCATAATTGAATGGATAACCTATGACAAAAAGTGGAAAACATTGTGGCAAAAGGAGAAATTGCACGTTTTGTGCAATTTCTTCTTTTGTCACTATGTTTTCAAAATGCCGTCTGCTGCAGAGGCGTCAGAAAGCGTCTATATGAGGGAAAGGGTTAGTTAATACATCATGACAGAGACTTTAAGTTTTCATCATAGCCATATAAAGGCAAAACAGCCCCGGCCTCTGGCAGCCGTGTTTTTTCGGAGAATCAATTATAGGGCTTGAAGGAATCTGATAGAGGGTTACCCAAAGAACATTTCTACAAAATTATTTGGAAATTTGTAAGATACTTTTGGAGAAGAAGATTTTAAAAGATTTCACTTTAACCATATAAGGCAAAACAGCCCTGCCTCCTGGCGGCCATGTTTTCAACCAATCAAATATAAAAGAGGGTCACCCAAGGAACATATCTACAAAATTATTTGAAAATTGGCCAACCAGTTTGTAAAAAGAAGAATTTTAGAGGGTTTTTTCGATTGGTTGCCATATGAAAACCAGAATTCTGCATGGATCCAAAATATTTGAAGCAGTTCTGGAGAAAACATTGAGAAGATGCTTGCTGTGAAGTTTCATCCCAATTGACCCACTGGTTTAATACTGAGAAAAATATGTTGACGGATGCACAACGCAAACCGGACAAAGGGCGATCTGCACAATAACTCGCCTTAACCCTTTCCCTCATACAACAATTCTGCAGCAGACGACTTTGAACGTATTTTGTCAAAACATAGAAAATCTCCATAATTTAATGGATAACCTATGACAAAAAGTGGAAAACATTGTGGCAAAAGGAGAAATTGCACGTTTTGTGCAATTTCTTCTTTTGTCACTATGTTTTGAAAAAGCCGTCTGCTGCAGAGGCGTCAGAAAGCGTCTATATGATGGAAAGTGATAAGCACTTTGTGCTCAGGTGAGCTAAGTATAGTATTAGTGGCCCCATGTCACTTAGGGTTTGCAGAAAATAATACTGGTAGAACTGTTACATTAATAACCCAAGAAATGTGATGAAACAAAAGTGAAGTTCAACACCATACAAACAAAGAAATGAGCTAAAACGCTTCTTATTAAAATTACCTTGAAGAAACTGGAGGGTATCTATTGTGTCAACAATTTGCGCAAGATCATTGTAATTCACTCCACTGTTTTTGCTCTGTTCTAGTGATACTTGAGCTAGACTCTGGATAAACATTTCCTGGAAGTATATATAACCATAAACTAATCAACCATAATACCTACAAACAACACATCTACTGCAGACGACATTTGAAAGCATCTAAGCAAAACTATGGAAAATCTCTATAAAAGGAGATAAGAGTTGAAAAACATTGTGGAGGAAGGAAAAACTGCTTGTGGGGAGCAATTTCACAATTTCCAAGACTTTTCAAAGGTCATCTGATGCAGTTGTGTTAACCCTTTCCCTCATATAGACGCTTTCTGACGCCTCTGCAGCAGACGGCTTTTTGAAAACATAGTAACAAAAGAAGAAATTGCACAAAACGTGCAATTTCTTCTTTTGTCACAATGTTTTCCACTTTTAGTCATAGGCTATCCATTCAATTTAGAGATTTTCCAGTTTTGACAAAATATGTTCAAAGTCGTCTGCTGCAGAATTGTCGTATGAGGGAAAGGGTTAAAATGCATCTTCAAGTGGGAAAGGGTAAGTAAATCCTATCTTTGGAAGACAGTGGTGTAGGCCTTTCCTACCAAAGGTCCCGGATTCGAATCCTGTGATGAGCAGGTTCTGCCTTTTGGATTTTTCCACTCAAATGGTGCAAGTACTGGTGGAGTCTCCAGGAAGCAGACATCGAGTGTGATTAATATAAGCTAAATGATTGTTATTTCAGGTCTCTGGGTAGTCCTACATACTAAGAAAGACATTTCATATGCTCAATTTTCATTTTGTTATTATTCTGCATACGACGTCTTACACTTTTGGTCATTTTTCCGATCATGAATTTAGTCGGAACTCTTGGTGACATTTCAAGGGTCGAATTGTGTACACAATATATAATATAGTTCATTGTTTGGTTAACAATTTTCTAATTATGTTGTTGATATGATATTCATCATGATTATCTGTAATAAAAAAAAATAACATTTATACATTCATGTATTTACTTGTTTTTTGTTCAATACCTACAAGTTTGTCATTGGTAAATTTGAACTCCCGATTTAAAAAGGGTCGATGGCTGTCCCAAAAAATGTGGCTCAAGAATTTTTTTAGCCAATGTGACCCCTGTATCTCATAGTCATATTTACAGTGAACTCGACAGTTCCGGGTCAGTAATCAAATTAACGAATCTTGTCTCTTTGAAAAGAAAGTTGAGAGAAACAAAACTACATAAAATGTTAAACAAATACTTCCTCCCCACGATGATATAATTCAACAATTATACAAATTTGTTAAAATGTTTCTTTAGTGTCTGCAATTGCAAGCTGTAAATTTGACAGTTTCGGGTCGAACTTGCCATTTACGGGTCACATGACAAATGTTTATTTCTGTTATCAGGGGTAACCTCAAACAGCTGTTTTTTAATAACAAGATATTCATTTAACATTTTTATTAAAATAATATGAAAAAAAATACCTAAAATATATCACTTGCAATTACCTAACAGAACAGAACAGTGATGGGGCTAAATTTACAGTACACACTTTCATGCACGAAAACTGATGAATTTTTCAACCAACTAATAAGTCATATTTGACAAAAAATGTAAATTTTAAATTTTAATAACAAATTTTTAACATTGATTTATCACCATAAGCTTTAAATTGTTCTTAAAAAGTTCCCAAAATAGTTTTACTAATGAATTGAAAATTTTGAGAAATTCCTTTTGGCTGACCCGGAAGTGTCGTATGTGAACTTGGTCAAATATATCCGCTAGTTTGGCATAAACAACTTCGACAGGTCAATAGAAAATATATATCTTGTTCAGTAGTAAATAACCTATACATGTATGTGTAATACATAACTGTATTACTGAAATTATGGCTACAATCAACAATTTATGCTGTGACAGGTAAATAAAAATATTGAGATTTTGCTTTCGCGGGAATCGATGCAGTCATGTGTTTCGAGATTACGACATCCGTTTTTGAAATTACAACGTCCTAAATCGAAGTGAAACTAGCCAAGCTAATGGGAAATATGACTTGATAATCAAATTGTCAAAATACTGTATCATTCTCGAATACTTAACATTTTTTTCCAAATTTGACCCGGAATTGTCGATGACCCGGAACTGTCGAGTTCACTGTATTATAACAGTCTCATGACACGGATTGGGTCATTGACGCGCAAATATTTACGTCCCTGTACAGGGTTTGACATTACTGGCAGATACATAGTAGATATAAGATCGATAGATAAATAAATAGATATAAGTTAGACGAAGAAAGCGTTTTAAAACATGACGTTTGATTTAATTGTTATAATGTTAGCCCACAAAGGTTTCTTTGTGTAACATTATCAATCCAATTAAACAATTCAAAGCCATTTTAACATACCGTAGCCTTTGCAGCAATAAACAGTGCCTCTTGATTTACAAACCCGACATCTGGAGAGCTTTTCATTATTGTTTTGACCCTGGAAAGAGGCAATTCGCATTTTCCGCGCTCGTCCGCCATTTTCGTAAATAGGCGAATTCGGTTTGGTGGGTTGAGGGACTCTGTTGATAGTAATTATTTATCTGAATATTGTTCCACCGGATGAATCGAACGAAAATGGCAGAACCATTGAAAGCATAAGATTGACAGAATGGAATCTGTTTATGGGGCAATACAGTGTCTTAAAAAAGTAGGTATGCAGGTATTTTCACAAGATAAGCTACATCATTTCTAACGAACATTCTTATTCCTTTCCCATTTACAAAAAAAAAAAAACACTTTGTAAACATAATTTCAAACCTTGGCAATAGAGTTAAAAGCATTGTTTCTAATGAGCTGTTCCCGTGCACGCTGACTTCGAAAGTCGTCTGCTGAAGACGCGTCAAAATATGTCTGCATGTTGGATAGGATAAACAAATAAAAATGTATTATCTCCTGTTCTGATCTGATACATGTAGCTAAAATATATTTCATTTACCACTGAAGTTTTTAAAACGCATTAAACAGGAGGCCCTTTTCGGTTATATCACGCAAAAACTTCGCCACGTTCATCTATACATGTGTAAATATATATAGACGCTCACTGCAGCAGACAACTTTGGATACGTTGTGACAAAAGTAAAAAATTGCCCAAAATGCTCTTCTTTTGTCACAATGTTTTCAACACTTTCCAGTAATTATACCAACATTTATAGAGCAACATTTTCGTGTTTTTGGCAAGATATTTTCCAAGTCGTATGCTGCAGATTTATAATATGTGGGAAAGGGTTAACTATTTTCGAGGAATGAATGTCATAACATAGTACTTATTGAGAGGGACGTAGACATCTTCGTTCATGGTATTTTGCGAGTTTGACTCGACCCAAGACCGAATACTGGTTGACATACTTTCGCCGGAAGCGACTTATAACTAATGAATGGCGCTAAATCTAGCACATGATAGGTCATGATGTGTTGAAGAGTAAGGCAGACCATGTCGCAAATCATATAGTGGTTTTGTCTAGGCCTTTGCACCAATGCAAGTGATTGTTTATTGATTAACAGATTGGGGTGCAATGCAGTTTCTAACTTTTTTACATCCATATCACGGCCGACAGTTCACCCGCTAGTGCGTTGCCTGGTTTTCTCACACCAGTACTCCACACAGATACTTTCCAAGCAACTGGCTGCTTTTCCACATAGACAGTTAGCCCATTGGTGAAAGACGCAGCCCGCGTCGCTACCGACTGAGCTAATGGGGCTCGGAAGTAATTGTATACAATTCAAGATATACCGACGTAGGCCTGACATTTAGGGACGTAGATAAGTGTTTCTCTGTGACTATGACTACCCACACAGTTGGTGTTCAGATATTAAAAGCATCTTTGAAAACAAAAACCTCCATGATTTTACAGCATATGTAACAGACATACGAACAGATGACACATGCACAATGGACGTATGCAACATGTACAATGGACAGAAAAGCTTCAAGCGCAACGTTAACATGTTCCTACCGAGACATCTTGCCTCCTTCATTAAAGTTAGGACTGGAACTTTATAAGAATTTAAACAGGGTGTTTAAGAAATTTAAATGTGGAGGAAAGACTCTGTGAGATATGTAATATATCACAAGTGTTAGAAACTGAATATCATTTCCTATTTGAACGCATCACATAGTCTAACTTCAGACTTTTATTTTATAATAACGTTAGTAGAACGGTGCCTGACTTTTAAGATATGACATTTGGCCAACGACTTAAGTACATGCTTTCTGACAAAAGACATCTGCTATATACATACAAAATTGTTATTTAAAAAGATCTGAATGGTTTATTCCGCTTCTCTTTTAGGACTTTTATATAATTTCTAGTGACTCATAGGCCAATTGTATGGCTGGGTTTAATCAATTAATTAAAGAGTACCAAGAGTAAATATATATATATATATATATATATGTAGTACGTTAATAATAATGTAAGAACAGTAAAAACAAATCAAATAAATGTATTAACAGGGACGTAGATATTAAAAACACGGAAATTGCCGAGTGCGAAATAGAAAAATAATACGGACTTCCTGTTTCCCACAATGACGTCATATTGGGAATTTTGTAGTCTTAATTCTGCCATTACAGCTTACAATTACAAAATGCTGAATCATTATAATGTTGGTCAAAAGTTTAATGCACGTGTTCCATGGCGTTTGCTACAGATGTGTTGTATGTGGTACAGGGCTTAACGTTTAAACACCATCCCATTACTAAAAAGTGCATTCGATCCTCGATAGTTCCGTCGGTAACGGGATATAAACGGCACAACTTACAATCATACTAGTATGTGCACGTCAGTCAACCCTGTCTTTAAAGATCACTCATTGGAAGAGACCAATCTGGTCTTTCTTTATAACGAGCGCAGCTCGTTCTTAGGTATTACCTTTATTATAGGAAATTTCCTATAATCAGTATGGAAAATATTTGGGTGCAAAATTTTACATGGCCCTGCTCGTGAAATTCCAAGTAAAATTACATAGAACAAAGCAGGGAACCATGACCGACAATTATCCACATCCGGTGACGTCATATTCAGCCGGTACCCGAGATAACTAGAACAACAGTTACTGTGCTGTTTACATTAAAGGCTGACAACCATAACGTAATCGGCTGCGAGTTTCTTTGCGTCAGGTAAGAATTTTTATCGCTCTCGTTTCCCATTGAATAACATAAATTTTATTTTGGCGTTGGTATAAAATCAAGCTGTAGTGTGAATCTGAGAATCAGCGATGGGTTGTATTCATTGACGTATGTTCTGTCGATTGACTATTTTGGTTTCACTGTCTGACTAAGATGCTCTTAAGGGTTTAGTTTTTTTTTCACCCTCAATGCTACGCAGACTTCGCTGAAGTCTTATGTCCTTCTGACAAAAACTCCTTCGGACTGTCAAAGATCAATGCAATAATTGGCTGAACATAGCGGTTACACGAAACACCCTGTGACCCAAATCAGAGACATGTATATTTATGTACACCAAAGACCTAATAACACCAACACAGAGTTGAATCACAGGGACGTGCTCCTGTATGTCTAAATTTATGCATAGGGTCATATTCTGTTCTTGATCACACAGGAGCACCTGGTTACAATTTCGGAATCGCTACCGCCATTATACCCCATTCAAAATGCAATGCGACCACTAAAACCGCACATTTATAAGAAGAAAAAGTAAATCTATTTTTAGAAGTGTTCTTGGAAGTCCTCAAGTGCAGATTGTTGACACAATTTATGACGCAATATCTTACGTTTCTGCTGCATGACATCCACTCCATTTTTTTAGTGGTGAAACACATTGCAATGTGGACGGAATATTTCTGAATAATGGCTATTTAGTTAAAACTAACATCTTTTCAGACTAAGCGAACCCAAGATGAAACGTCCCCAGTGAATTGAAGAGCCGAAACGGATTTATATGGGCATGACTTTTCCTGTGTGCTCTTAACAAAATTAAAAAAAACTGTTTTTACAAGTAAAAAAGGATATGCGAATTATCGAAATTGAATCTTAACAAGGCACATTGCAGGTCAGGATCACTGCGATGCTCTAAAGGAACCCACCCTGCGGCAAAACATGATTCATGTAAGTAACATTGCACATTGTCACTAATTTGACCTTTTATCATATATAAATGGCCGAGCTCCGGTAGCGAAGCGGGCTGTCAATCCAGGGGTTGTGAGTTTGAATCCCAGCTCGACAAACATTAATTCTGACGTTTGACAAAAGTCATTACCGTGTAAGTGGAAAAGCAGCCTATTGTGCGGTGTACTGGAGTGGGAAAACCAGAAAATGCATGAGTAAGTGAACTGGTCGCCGTGATATGACTAAAAACTTGTTGAAAACGGCCTAAATGGCTCCTTTTTTTCGAACATAAGTGGGGAGTTGGCCCCTTTGAAAAAAACACATAAATATTGGCCTAACAAATGTCAAATGCGGTGCATAGAAAATCCCCCAAATATTTACTGAATTCGAAGCGGTGAAGACTGGGATTTTCTGCACAAATGGCGTAAGAACTGGTTGTATCTCAAGGACATGGAGTGTGATTAGAATAAGATTTAAGCTAAAATAGATAAGTTTAAAGTAATTGGTTTAAATGAATAATCCAGATAAGACTGCACAGAGGTACAACCTGATCTAAATCAAAACTTGAACATTATTCTCAGAGCCCAAAGCTTGGCTTTCTGACATAACTAATATACATGTTTATTCTCATAGATCTGTTTTTTAATTAATTTATCATCTTATTTTATTTAAAGACATTTATCATCTTATTTTATTAAAAGTCACTCTTATTTGCAGTTATTGTCATGTATTAAAACAGCAGTCAATGATTATTGATATTAGCATCAAGTTTTATTTTAAAACACAGAATGGATACAGGATTAAGAACATCCCATATAATCATGGAATAACAGTTCTTATGGCGATTACTGGAGAGGAAATTCATATCTATATAGGCAGTTAGTGATATACCCTTTGGTCATTGGTACATGTCAATACAATGAAAAATGCATGCATCTTTGACTGTGGGGTAATATTCTTTCCTGCATACACATCAAAACAGTAAATGGATTGAGAGCAACCTGTACAATCATGGAATCACAGCTGTTATGTCGAAAATGGGAGAGGAAGTTCATATATAATAGGCAGTTAGTGATATACCATTTGGTCATTCGTGCCTGTCAAAACAATGAAAATTGCATGCATCTTTAACTGTGGGATAATATAACTTCCTGCATCAACATTAAACAAGGGAATAGATTGAGAGCAACGCATACAATGATGGAATTACAGGCTGTTTTGAGGATGGCTGGAGAAGAAATTCAGCTGATTACATATAATACTAATGGATTAATACAAGGTAATGTTTATAAACAGATAAGTATATATCAAATTCAAATAAGGTCCTGTTATTTGATTGCACAGTTTGTGTTTTTCATGATCACAGTTTGTCTGATGTCTTCGTTCACACGCCATCATCAATTGCCTTGTGAACACTCTGGAGGCCTTATTTAACTTGGTCATATGAGGTCAAAAACTGGGTCATAAGTTCAAATTGAAGGCAAATCTTGTTAACACTGGAGGCTGCATATTTATCTTTAGCATGTTGAAATTTTGTAAGAATTATGGTCTTGATGTCATTTTGGAGAAAGGCTAAGTTCAATTTTTGGGTAATATCCGGTCATAAACTAGGTCACTTCACCAATCTGAAGGAAAATCTTGTTTACAGTCTAGAAACCACACTTTTACTTCAGCAGCTTGAAACTTTGTCAGAATGTTTGTCTTGACAATACATAGGCCTAGTAAAACAAAAGGGTCATGGTGGGTCAAAAATTAGGTCACAAGAGCAAATTGAAGGCACATTTTGTAAACAATCAGACATTTTGAATGCTGCATTTTTAATTTTAGCATGTTGACATTTTGTCATAATTGGTGTTATGGTCAAATCTAGGCTAAATTCAATTAAAGATCATGTTGGATAAAAAAAAAAAACAAGGTCACTAGGAAACATTTGAGAACAATCTTGTAAACACTCTTGACCTCAATGTTTGCTTCAGTATTTTGAAACTTTGTCAGAATGTTTGTCCTGAGGATAGCTAGGCCAAGTTCAAATATGTGTCATTTCGGATCAAACATAAGGTTATTAGACCATATTTAAGGAAAATGTTGTTAACACTCTGAAAGCTTTTCATTTAATGTTAGCATGTTGAAACTTTGACAGATGGTTGTTTTGAACATTGCTATAAACCTGTCTGAAACTATGTCACAAGGCCAAATTGAAGGATATCTTGTTAAGACTATTAATATGTTTGACTTTACTGTATTATATATCTGATTGCTTATGTGATGAAGTGAATGTTTAAATGTTTGATGATTTGACTTTGCACCAACAGATTAAGTAGGGATAGTGTACAATAACGGTCCCAGTTCCGACAGCTTGTAACATATTCCTTCATTATGGTAGTCATATACCTACAGCTTAGACCTATTATAGGCGCTGTGCTCGTGACGAGGCTTTGCCTTTTTCATATTATTTGGTATTTAATCGCAGGGTCATTTTTGCAGAAAATGAGAATTTGGAAATTAAAAGTGTGGCTGCTATAGACAGGCAATTTCTTTACAGAGGTGTTCTTTAGCCCATGTTTGAGTGTATTATCACAATATGTATAATGCAATGTAATAAAGCCTCATTCTCTCCTGCAAAAACATAAAGAGTTCTACAATGAACAGCAGATCCTATAAAGTCGAAACGACTGAGAATAGCTACAAAATGTGTCGTATTTTATGTGACGTCAGTTAAATTACGTAATTGACGTTCCGGATGTGGACGTTGCCAACGTCACATTAACGTCAAAACATAGCGACAGCACAACGACAAACGAAAGTGAAATGTGTAAGTCGACAGAAAATATTTTAATTTTAAATTAATTCTAATTGTTATGACAATTAGGTACAACTAATTGCAGTTTAATGGATATTAACATCTCAAAAAGTGTATGCTGAAAGCCACTATACTTGTTTTAACTGAAATGGTTTTCATAATATAGATCTTATAATTCTCGTTTAGATTATCTTTTTGATGTCAATCAAATAGTATGCACATTTTGTATTACAGTCACGAGAACGCTAAAGAATAATGCGGAGTGTTATTTGATGTTTCTAAGTTACAAAAACGTGAAAGGAACATCTTTTGAAATTATTGAAAAAGGAGTAAAAGATCACATTTCACTATCTGGAAAGGACAAAGATGAGGTATGTTTTGTGATATCAAAGATATTTCAGCTAAACTGTGTAATGTGGCATTATATTCGTAGAATATGTTTTAATTGTCGAGAGAAAACTTGAAATAATATATCTAAAACATAGATCATACCGCATCCAAGGTCGTTGATACATCAGATCACGAGAAAACCTTAACATCAATAGTTAAAAGAAAAAGGGCTTTTACAAATCTGTCTGCACGGCGAACTTCGGAAACTAGCAATGACAGCCTAATCAATAATTAAATCATAAGCCATTGACACCCAGTCTTCTAATTAACTATCCACTGGTCCTGACCAAAAAACATTAGCTGCTCCCGCGGAAAGTTAAGGCCCTTGTGATCTTGTCTGTTTGCACAAGGTATATTATGGTTTTGATTTACTGGAAACAATCTGAAAGTTTTGTTTTCTTCAGCTTTTGCTGTTGTTGTTTAAAACACTTAAGTAAATAAATTCATCTATGAAGTTTTGAATATTATGACAATGCTTTCTAATACATTTAATAAAAAAGATATAACCACCTAAAGACGTGTTGTTTCTAGTATACTTTTACTATGAACGTTTCGACACTACGCTTCCATCAGTAGAATGGATTTTTTTAATTATAATAAATTATATATATACATGAGTTTAGTTGCATATTGTCTTTTAGGGAAGTATGAATCTGAAACTTGCCAACAAAAAAAGAGGAGAACATTGAAATAAACCTTGTATTTGAACGCGTTTAACAATGTGTTTTTTACCTATAGCTGTGTTACTGTCAGTAGTTTTATTGTAAAACACAAAGTTGAAATCTGAAAAAAGAAGAAAAGAAAAACGAAAAAAAAAACATACATATTTTGAAGGTGTAACAACAAAATATTTCTGTTTCAGAGCTGCGAGTCTATGGACTCCTTTGCAGAGGCATGTCTTGACACGTTCACACCTAGTGCCACTAGGGTCAGTACCGATGCAAGAGAATATTACACTGGGCGATCCCTTTTTGGCAGTACAACCGACATAGATGGGTTTTATAATCAGCTGAAGAAAGTACAGAATAGTTACGTCTACAAGGTAGGTGACAACAAATTAGCAGTCAACAACGGCGGCAAGTTCACCTACCCACGTGTTTTCTGGCGTTTTCAAACACCAATTCTCCACTCAACATTCTTTCCAAGAAACTAACTACTTGTCCGCTTAGACTGTTGGCCCATTGGTGGATTGACGCACGCCACATTGGTTGTGTCGATGGTCGGTAATAATGTTGGCCGAGCTGAGGTTTGACTTTACAACCCATTGATTGACAGCCCGCGTCGTTACCGACTGAGCTACCAAGCTGGTAAGGTAGGTGACGAAACATGTTCGTATTACATGTATATAGTTTGCCTGACTTTGGGCCCAAACTGTTAAACTCAAAGAACGTTCTCTGTGATCTGAAATTAAGTCAGAGAATGGATTGGCTTCTGTCGAATCAGAAACTTCAAAATAAAGTTCATACACAGAGTATATTTTCAATATATTGGTTTACGGTAAATCAAGTCTGTTCATTTTACAGGTAACCCGTATCCAAATATAGACGCTTTCTGACGCATGTACAGCAAACGACTTATGAAAACACTGTGGCGAAATGAGAAATTGCTCATAATGAGCAATTTATCCTTAAGACACAATGTTTTCAACTTAATTCAATATTTGTTTTCATTTCTAGAGAGTTTCCATTATTGCCTAATGTTTTGGAAGTCGTTTGCTGCAGATTTGATAGCTGTATGCAGAAAAGGGTTTAATAGTAAATACTATACTTTCCTTACAGAAATCCCTTGGTGGAGCACTTCCAGCTGAAAAGCCGACACAAATGGCTGACTTTCTGGCAGCACAGATCTCTACCATTGATGTGTCCATGAAAGGGCAACCAAGCAGAAGAGACGTAAAATGCATCTTTGGTAAGGAAGGATTGTGAGATAATCCCCACATTTGAGTGGCGCTTTGCGAAAACGTATATGCGACCACTGCAGAACCAGATCAGTAACCAGAGCTCTAGATAAGGGGCATTTTTCATGTTCTAAAATCCTTATTTGACATTCAAACCCTTTGTTGTGGGTACTCAAAAGAATCGTCTCAGTGAGACGATTATTTTGAGTACCCACAACATAGGATTTGGTTGAGTAATAAGAGAAATAGTGTGGGGAAAAGACCCGTTCACTCCCTCTTATCTAGTCCTGTGAGTCACCGCATCGGCGCGGTCTGATCTGCCAATTAATCTCTGTTGTCGAAAAGTAATATCAAATTGGATCATTAGTATGGTTTTATGTCCCCAAAAACTTAAATAATTACTTCAAAGTTGGTTTTCATGGAGCACTGTTTATTTGGTTGTTAGAGTATTTCCAGTAACGGCTTGATTTTTTTCTGTGTGATTTGATTGATTGATTGGTTGATAGATTGATTAAATTGCTTGTTTCAGGATAAACGGAGGTATGATTAATGAAGAAAGATGAAAACATTGTGACAAAAGGAGAATGTTCTCGCTTTGGGCAATTTATCCTTTTGTCACAATGTTTTAAAAAGTTCGTCTGCTGCAGAGGTTTCAGAAAGCGTCTGTATGGGAGATAAACAACGTCGTCTTTTGTGTGATCTGTTAGTTCGAGTACCATTTAGATAACACTTTAATAGTTTGTTACAGTTTATAAGACCAACCCGGATCAGCCTAAGCATGCCGTGCAGGCTAACCCGGACAGACACTTTTCGCTTCTTTGGATGTTCTGTTTCAGGAATCATAACTCTATACCTCTATCCCCCTGAGACGGAATGTGTCGGCCCGGATAATTCTGCACGGACTGCGCAGGCTGATCTGGGTCGATACATTACGCAGAGGCCATAATGTTGGTTTTTCTCGCGGGAAAGGCTCAATTGTTACTCTGGTGCCAGGGATTCAAACATCAAAGAAGCATCTGTCATTCGGTATATGATTAGGAAAGATTGATATGGATGAGCAGATTAATCGTTTTGTTGCACTCGGCAAACAACTCTCGAATGTTTACCTTCGTAGAACTCGGCTAAAGTGCTGTTGAGAACGGCGTGAACCCGTTGCTGGGACCCGAATTTGTGACGCCTGTGCCACGTCACCAGTATCGAGCCGGGCCAGCCGATGCATATCAGCGCCATCTGATCAGGCTCTATACAGTTGACTACTTAACTCAACATGTTCATCTCGATATTCCTAGAATTGGCTATGGACTCGTCCAAAATATAAAGCTGGACAAGTCCAGTTTGAATTATTTCAGCATTGAAAGGGTTAAACTCCAATAAATGTGCCACTGCAGTCACCTGCTGACATATTTTAATAGTATTCTTATATTTCTCCAAAGTTCGATCCCCAGTCGCGGCACGACGGTCATGGTGGAGTGCCCATGGACAAGGCACATTTTCTAGCCTAGTACTGGTTAGTTTACCCAGGGATCATGAATAAGTGAACTGTCGCCGTGGTAGAACTGAAATAATGTTGAAAGCGGCGTAAAACCCCAATAAACCTAAAAACTTATACTTCTCCATTTTCAGGAAAGTGGTTCGCCAGGCTGATAAATAGGATGAGCAGAAAAGACAAATATTGCTGAAGAAATGCATTAATCATCCATCATACAGTCCACAATGATTGTTTGTTGTGTTAATAACAATTATATTTTTGAAGAAAAAACATGTTTGAATAAAAAAGTATACATGGATAGTTATGTCTATTTGTTTGTATGGTGTTTTACACCTCTTTCAACAATTGTTCAGTTATATCACGGCGTTTTCTATTTTAGTAAGTTGCCGAGCCCCGGTAGCTCAGTCGGTAGCGACGCGGGCTGTCAATCCAGGGGTTGTGAGTTCGAATCCCGGCTCTGCCAACTTTCTTTCCGACGATTGACAAAAGTCAATGCGACATGCGTCATTCGTCTTCCACCAATGGGCTAAGTCTATGTGGAAAAGCAGCCAGTTGCTTGGGAAGATTGTTGTGTGGAGTACTGGTGTGAGAAAACCAGGAAATGCATGAGTAGGTGAACTGGCCGCCGTGATATAACTGAGAAATTGTTAAAAACGGCGTTAAACCCCAATCAATCAATCAATCAATCAATCAATCCTATGTTAGTTACCAGTAAAACTGGTCCTCGTATCCTGACACCGGCGGTTCGGTCATAACTCTAACCACACAATCCCGAGCGCCTTGAAGGAATTAAAGCCATTACTATCATTTTTAAAGAATTACTTGTTTAAGCCTATAAAACCATTGTATATTGTCCATACTCTATGTGTCCATAACTCGACATTTCTCATAACTCGACACTTCTCATAACTCGACATTTTTCATCACTCGACATATCTCAAAACTCGACATGTCTCATAACTCGACATTTCCCATGACTCGAAATGTTCAATCAGTCAGCCGAATATAACGAAAACCGATTCAGGACTTTTCAGATCAGCCTGTACATCTTCACCGTCTTATTAAGTCTGCACAAATTAACAGAAACTACTATAGTAGGCTTATGTTAGTAATATGTGAACAGTGTAGATATGTTTTCAGACTGTACGGATGCACTGGCTTCACTGTCCAAATAAGACAAAATAGTATCTCTACCGCACGGATGGGCTCAATAAATGTTCGTTCAAATGGCACGTTTTCTTGTGGCATGTCTCAAGTATTAGTAGTTTAACCCTTTTCCAACATGCAGATGCACTTCGACGCTAATGAAGCAGGGGTGGCTGTATAAAAACATTGTAGCACAGGTGAATTTTTTTCACAGAAAACAATTTCTCCTTTTTCTGCAATGTTTTCAGCTCTTTACCGTAATCAACGTTATGTTTATACAGTATATTCATATTTTTGTCTGCTGCAGATGTGTTGTATGAGGGAAAGGCTGAGGTAATAATTTTGATACAGTATAGAAACAAATGAAATTGTGCATCAGAGTAATTATTTTTTTATAAAAAAAAACAAAACAAAAGCAAAACAATGCAGTATGATGTATCTGACGTTATTCCCGACAGATACGGTTTTTTTTTGTGTTAGAGTGGTGTGTTACGTCAATATCGAGAGCTTGGTGTGAAACGGTTGTAACAAAAATTGGTATTTTTTTTACCAAGGTTAATCACCTCGCAATAAAGTCTGTATAAGCTTGAATCATTTTTCTTGGTAAACAATGGAAATTTAGGTGTCATTGCTCGTTCTGAGCAATGGCACCTAAATTTACATTGTTTACAAAGGGGTCAAAATTGCCCCTAAACCGGGGTTTTCAAAATAGGCTTTTACGGTTACAACCGTTTCACGCCAAGCCCTCGATATCATCTCCTGCTTAACACTTTATCTCATGGAAACAATGAAAACTTCCTTTGAATAAAAGTACAATAATTGAATAGAATTGAAAACATGGTGACAAAAGGAGAAATTGCTCGTTTTGAGCATTTCTTCCTTTGTCAGCATGTTTTTTGTAAAAAGCCGTATTCTGCAGAGGCGTCGTAAAGCGTCTATATGAGGTAAATGGTTAATTTACCGGCGCTGATGTTATGTTTATCCAGAAATCAGTTCGTCCGTCGTAACGCTTTCCTAAACAACGCCAGATGCGTCCTCCTCAGTGCATGTATAAACGTTAATGGTTTACTCTGTTTAAATGCATTTAAACAATACCGCCTCGGTTGTTCAGTTGTAGAGCGCACGCCTCGGGTGTGGGAGGTCTCGGGTTCGATCCCCAGCCAGGTCATACCAAAGACTTTAAAAATGGTAGTAATGGCTTCCCTCCTTGACACTCATGACTGCGGGTGGTCTACCACATAAGTCATTGGCAAACTGACACTAAGGGAGCACTTCTCCTATTCTGGTATGTTTACTCTGTGATCATGAAAAAGTGAACTGTCGCCGTGTAATGATAAAAATAGGTATAAAGCTCCATTTAAAGAAAACATATGGACACCATGCTCAAAGTGATTTATTGTGATAGGATACAAAGTTCTAGGTGTTTTATTGAGATTGGACACCATGCTAGCTCAAGGTGACTTATTGTGATAGGACACCATGCATGTTCAAGGTGAATTATTGTGATAGGACACCATGCTTGATCTATGTGAGTTATTGGGATAGGACACTGTGCATGCTCAAGGTGATTTATTATACCCCCAGATACATATTATATGGGGGCTATATAGGAGTCACGCTTGTCGGTCGGTCGGTCGGTCGGTCCGTTTGTCGGTCCGTTGGTCTGTGGACATTTCTTGTGAACACTATTTCTCAGCAACCATTGGTCAGAATTCAATATAACTTCACAAGAATGATTGATACGAAGCCTAGTTGTGCATATTGTCGGTTTGTTGCACTGGAATTATATTTAAATGAGTTATGGCCCTCTGAATTTCTTGTACATATGAATATTGTCAGGCACCAGCTTGGGGTATTCATCACCTTCAGTGATATTTCTAGTTGTGATAGGCGACAATAAGTCACCTTGAGCATGATTGGTGTCCTATCACAATTTGAGATAAGACACCATGCATGCTCAAGGTGACTTATTGTGAAAGGACACCATGCATGCTAAAGGTGACTCATTGTGATAGGGACACCATGTTTGCTCAAGGTGACTTATTGTGAAAGGACACCATGCTTGCTAAAGGTGACTCATTGTGATAGGGACACCATGCTTGCTCAAGGTGACTTATTGTGATATGACACCATGCTTGCTCAAGGTGATTTATTGTGACAGCCTCTGTAACACATCCTTATACACTCCTGTTTGGAAATGTTCAAAGAATGAACTAATAGGGAGAAACTGATTTGACATCTACTGATTAAACTTTTTTTTGTTTTGAATTATTTTATGCGGAGGGTGCACATTGTAGGGTAGATAACCATTGGTGTTTTATGCTATTTGGCATACATGATTATATTATGCTCATTTTTATCCATTTTTGCCTCATTGTTGTCGCCCAATAATCGTCTAAGAAATAGTGTTATGAAACATTTGATTTAACTATCCCTCTCCCACATACAACACATCTGCAGCAGATGAATTTGAAATCAACTTGAGAAAAATATGGAAAATCTCTTTAGTTTTAGATTTCAGTTGAAAATATTGTGAAAAAAAGGATTAATTGCTCATTATTAGCAATTTCCCCTTTCTTCACAATGTTTTCCAAAGTCAACTGCTGCAGAGGCATCATAATCGTCTGAATCTGGGAAATGGCTTAGTTTCGAAACCATTTGTCATGTTCCTTGCTGGGACAGTTTTATAACAGACTGGTATAACTTCATAATACTGAAGTGGAATATATGTTGTTTATGTGAGCTTATGATCTACCTGGAAAATATCTTTAACCCTTTCCCTTTTACAACAAATTTGCAGGAGCTGACTTTAATATTATTATACCCCCAGATACGTAGTATATGGGGGCTATATAGGAGTCACGCTTGACGGTCGGTCAGTCGGTCGGTCGGTCGGTTTGTCAGTCGGTCCGTTGGTCTGGACATTTCTTGTGAACACTATATCTCAGCAACCCTTGGTCAGAATTCAATATAACTTCACAAGAATGATTGATACCAAGCCTAGTTGTGCATATTGTCGGCGTGTTGCACTGGAATTATTTTTAAATGAGTTATGACCCCTTGAATTACTCATACATAGTTGGTCTATAGACATTACGTGTGAACACTATTTCTCAACAACCCTTGGTCAGAATTCAATATAACCTCACAATAATGATTGATATCAAGCCTAGTTGTGCATATTGTTGGCGTGTTGCACTGGAATTATTTTTAAATGAGTTATGGCCCCTTGAATTTCTCATACATAGTTGGTATGTAGACATTTCTTGTGAACACTATTTCTCAGCAACCCTTGGTCAGAATTCAATATAACTTCACAAGAATGATTGATACCAAGCCTAGTTGTGCATATTGTCGGCGTGCCAGCTGGGGGTATTCATCACCTTCAGTGATATTTCTAGTTTTGTCTAAAATATGAAAAATCCTCAAGTTGAAAACATTGTGGCAAATAGAGAAATTGCTCTTTATGAGCAATTTCTCCTATTGCCACAATGTTTTCAAAAGCAGTCTGCTACAGAGGTGTCAGAAAGTATCTGTATGTGGGAAAGAGTTAATGTATGTAAAATTATCTGCTTCTGTTGCATGCATAGATCTGGCTAGTTTTTACAATAATTCCGTCCAAATTAGCTTTAATTTATTCTTTATTATATATGTATTGTGATTACATTTTTCATGTGACAACTTTTCCGTTTACTTTACAAGTATTTTAAATAGTATATGTAATTTTAACTTATTTATGACAAGGATTTTGATACTGCCGGTTTTGAGCAGTTTTGCTTTTTCCAACAAGTCTATAAAGCCATAAACATATAAAGTCATCAAAATTTAGAAGGGTAGGAGAATGTTATCCGTGGCCACTCTATACAGATTCAATGAAATAAGGCCCAAGTTGATAGGTTTCAAGTTAGTATTCACAAAACAGAAAGTACAAGTTTATATGATGCCAGGGTTCTCCTACAAAATGGAGCCAAACCATTTTTTCTTAGAAACCTAAATTATGTGTACTTTGGGAAATACTGGTGCACATCGAGGGCTTGGCGTGAAACAGTTGTAACTAAAATTGGTATTTTGTTACCAAGGTTAATCACCTCGCCATTAAGTCTTTAAAAGCGTTAAATCATTTTGAGCAATGGCACCTAAATTTGCATTGTTTACAAAGGGGTCAAAATTGCCCCTAAACCAGGGTTTTCGAAATAGGTTTTTAGTTACAACCGTTTCACGCCAAGCCCTCGACATGTATTATGCTATCTTCTCTAGTCAGATGTCATAATCTATCCAACATTAAATTGATCAAAAAGATTGGCTTGGCCATGATTCATTAGATTCCCATATGGAATGAATCATGTTCTCAAACTATATGCATTGTGGTAGCAGAAATAATTTCTGATATTTAGTCTGTGTGTCAGTGCTTTCATTCCTAACACCAGTAAATAAACTATTTATTATGTGTTGAGTTGTATTATCAACATACTTTTATTGCACTAAACTTTTACAATGACTTCTTTTAGAAGGGTAGGAGAGTGGTATCCCTGGCCACTCTTTACAGATTCAATGAAAATAGGCCCAAGTTGATAGGTTTCAAGTTAGTATTCACAAAACAGAAAGTCCAAGTTTATATGATGCTGTCCATGGGAAAAGGTACAAGCTGGCTTTTCTTAACAGTGCAGGTTCAGATCAGCCTGTTTTTCTATAATTACAATAAGAATCAACAGCAGCTACTAACAAGCTTAATTTAGCGAGTGACATGTAAACAGTGTAGATCCAGATCAGCCTGTACTTCTACAATTACAATAATAATCAACAGAAGCTACTTACAAGCTTAATTTAGTAAGTGATATGTGAACAGTGTAGATCCAGATCAGCTTGTACTTCTACAATTACAATAAGAGTCAACAGAAGTTACTAACAAGCTTATATTTGTGAGTGATATGTGAACAGCGTAGTTCCAGATCAGCCTGTGTATCCACAAACGGACTCATATAAGAAAGGTCATTTGTTTTGATCAACTGCCAGGCAGGGTGACATAGAAATCTGTCATCTCGAGGGCTTGGTGTGAAACGGTTGTAACTAAAAACCTATTTCAAAAACCCTGCTCAGAACGAGCAATGGCACCTAAATTTCCATTGTTTACCAAGAAAAATGATTTAACGCTTTTAAAGACTTTATGGCGAGGTGATTAACCTTTGTAACAAAATACCAATTTTAGTTACAACCGTTTCACGCCAAGCCCTCGATTATTCTGTCCATCATGATTTCACCTACTAACTTGTCTCCATGGTGATTAGGGTGTACACCTTGGGAGCAGGAGACAAGAGTTCAATACCAGGACAGGTCATACCAAAGATTTAAGACTTGGTAGTAATGGTTTTCCTCATTGATGTTCAGGGTTGCGGGGATTAGGTTTATGACTGATGAATCAGTGTCAAGATAAACAATACTGGTAGTACTGGTAATATTTCCAGGAAACAACGTGATATAACTGAAAAGGTGTTGAAAGCGGCAGAAGCACCATTTAATCACCATTTATTCTATACATCTGTGTCAGGATAAACAATATTGGTAGTACTGGTAATGTATCCAGGAAACGGCATGATATAACCGAAAAGGTGTTGAAAGCAACTGGGTCAGGATAAATGATACCATTAACCCTTTCCTTCATATAGGCGCTTTCTCGTTTTGAGCAATTTCTTCTTTTGTTTTCAAAAAGCTGTCTGCTGCAGAAGCCTCAGAAAGCGTTTATATGAGGGAAAGGGTTATAAATACAATATTCAAACAAACAAAAATGTTAGCTTGCGATAAATGTGTTGTCCACTCTTTATTTTTATACCTTTGTTCCTAAGTTGCTTTCTTGTAGTTCAGTTATCAGAGCATTGATGTAGACCAGATAGAGGAATGTGGACATCACCCCCCCCCCCCCCCCCCCCCCCCCCCCCCCCCCCCCTGACGTACCCCGCGCACCACGTTGAAGGTATAGGACGTCTGGTTAGTTTAGCGAATTAAGCAATTTAAATCGGTATAAGAATCACGGATGATTTGAAGGATTTTATCGACGAGTCCCATCCGTCCGAGCTTAAGCATTAGGGATTTATGTCTGACTGTATCGAAGGCGCCTTTTTTTTATCAAGACTAGCGACATAAACGTCACTCTGACGTTCAACGTTGTAGTATAGAGTTTCCTGGACGTTGAACGACGTAGTAATACAACTTAATTGTTTTTGAAAGCCGTGTTGTTGGGGGCATGGGAATTGAATCTTACACAGAGATAAATATGCTAGTATTCGATTCAATAGCAGTTTCTCAAATAATTTACTAAAGCACGGCAAAGGAGAGACAGGACGAAAGCTAGAAGGGTCTTTTTGAAAGCCGTGTTGTTGGGGGCATGGGAATTGAATCTTACACAGAGATAAATATGCTAGTATTCGATTCAATAGCAGTTTCTCAAATAATTTACTAAAGCACGGCAAAAGAGAGACAGGACGAAAGCTAGAAGGGTCAGGTTTGTTTTTTTCCTTTGCCCTTGTAGATCGGGATAAGAACGCTAGTTTGCCACTTTTGAAGTAACTTTTCGTACTTTAGGATATAGTTGAACAGTAATGTTAGTATATTTACCTGCATGTATAACATGCTCGTTAAGGATACAGGCAATGCCAGGCGGTGCTCATGTTTCGAAATTAAAGGAAATTTAGATAAAATCCCCTTATATTGTCCCGAATAAAAAAAATAAAAAAAAATCGGTCTTATTTATATTTGTTTGACGACTCTGGCCACAGGCGTCCGAGTTTCCATTACAGAATTTATTATTTCTTGATCAGTCATTTTCATATATTTACCAATGTATCAAACGCATGTGTGCAGGTAGCTGCAGAAGTACTATGCGTTGGAACTATTATTTTAGCATTACTATGTTTGAAGTTTTCCCCCTCTATTGTGGATTTATCAGGCTATTTTCTTACTTATTTTGTAACTTCCTGCAGGCGAAAAATGCGTTAAAATCTCTTTCCGTCATTTACTTTCAAACATAATTTTATATATATTATTTTATATCTCAGTCAGTTGGAACATTCTCAGTTCTATAGAAGATCACTAGCGAATGATATGAGCCGTTCCACGAGAAAACCAACATTGTGAACACTGCGAAAAGTATCGACCCGGATCAGCCTAAGCATGCCGCGCAGGCTAACCCGGACAGACACTTTTCGCCTCCTGTGGATTTTTTGTTTTATGAAACATTACTTTATACCTTTATCACCCTGAGTCGATAATGTTGGTTTTCTCGTGGAACGGCTCATATTTAGTCAAGTCAGAGGGTCCGAATTGCATTTACGTACAGTTCAGACTCTGGTGCGGTATCGTGTTGATTACAAATCAACCGGCAAAGAACTTCCTCATTCCTACAGTAGATCCTGAGCCACGCCAGATGGTCAGAATTGCATGTACGTACAGTTAAGACTCTGGTGCGGTATCGTGTTGATTACAATTCAACCGGCACAGAACTTCCTCATTCCTACAGTAGATCCTGAGTCACGTCAGATGGTCAGAATTGCATTCACGTACAGTTAAGACTCTGGTGCGGTATCTTGTTGATTACAAATCAACCGGCACAGAACTTCCTCATTCCTACAGGAGACCCTGAGCCACGTCAGATGGTCAGAACTGCATTTACGTACAGTTAAGACTCTGGTGCGGTATCGTGTTGATTACAATTCAACCGGCACAGAACTTCCTCATTCCTACAGTAGATCCTGAGCCACGTCAGATGGTCAGAATTGCATTTATGTACAGTTAAGACTCTGGTGCGGTATCGTGTTGATTAAAAATCAACCGGCACAGAACTTCCTCATTCCTACAGTAGATCCTGAGCCACGCCAGATGGTCAGAATTGCATGTACGTACAGTTAAGACTCTGGTGCGGTATCGTGTTGATTACAATTCAACCGGCACAGAACTTCCTCATTCCTACAGTAGATCCTGAGCCACGTCAGATGGTCATAATTGCATTTACGTACAGTTAAGACTCTGGTGCGGTATCGTGTTGATTACAAATCAACCGGCACAGAACTTCCTCATTCCTACAGGAGACCCTGAGCCACGTCAGATGGTCAGAACTGCATTTACGTACAGTTAAGACTCTGGTGCGGTATCGTGTTGATTACAATTCAACCGGCACAGAACTTCCTCATTCCTACAGTAGATCCTGAGCCACGGCAGATGGTCAGAATTGCATTTACGTACAGTTAAGACTCTGGTGCGGTATCGTGTTGATTAAAAATCAACCGGCACAGAACTTCCTCATTCCTACAGGAGACCCTGAGCCACGTCAGATGGTCAGAACTGCATTTACGTACAGTTAAGACTCTGGTGCGGTATCGTGTTGATTACAAATCAACCGGCACAGAACTTCCTCATTCCTACAGGAGACCCTGAGCCACGTCAGATGGTCAGAACTGCATTTACGTACAGTTAAGACTCTGGTGCGGTATCGTGTTGATTACAATTCAACCGGCACAGAACTTCCTCATTCGTACAGTAGATCCTGAGCCACGTCAGATGAGCAGAATTGTATTTACGTACTATCAGGAGTTTGGTGCGATATCGTGTTTACTACAGGCAGGGACGTGTATATATTGGCACCGGAACAGAACTTCTCCATTCCTATAACTTACGTCATCAGAGGATCGAATTGCGTCGCGCCTGAAGATTTGATGTCAATTTCATATGCGTGCAGAGAGGAACCTAGTACACACGGGGTTTACCTGTAAAATAACATTTGGACAAGGAATTCAGATGCAAACACTAATGGTTTGCATTCCAGTGGTCTTTGTTTGTTTTATAATGAGTATATACTTATAACAACGGCTTTTTAAGTTATCACTTATCAAGGTATTAGGTATACATGTACCTAATGCAGATAGCTGTTTAATTATCCTGGCATGTCTTTTGAAAATTAGAATAAATCTGAATAGGAAATCTAAACACACACCAGGTCCAATCTCTATATCTGCACTTTGCGTTACAAACAGAAGTACATGGCAGCGAAATTTGCACCTGCTACGAAAACTACACTGTATTTGTGGACACTTGACAGAAGGTATGTTAACGTTAACTCGGTGCCTTGTCATCAGAAAAAGACAAATACTAGCCAGTAGAATGCATCTGTAATTATTTCTTTGTGAAACAAGCATTGTATAATTTTCGGCGAGCATAACTTGGAATTAAAGAGCAGCAAGTAGGGAACATTCAAGTTTTCTTTTTAAATTTCATGTTTTCGTATGTTTGTACGCTAGAAAAAAAACCTATATAGAAATGTCACGGACGTCTTTGTTTGTATAGTGTGCTCAAGGACATGTATTTCTATGTTTCTGTGTTTCCATGTTTTTTGTGGGTTTCTCTTGGAACGGCTCATTTACATGTGGACTGTGTGCCTTCAAACGTGCACAATAACGATAGCACGCCTTTTGTTGGAGTGTCAGAAGATTGTAATCAGTCCCAATATGCCTATTTTTAGAGTTATCTCTTTGTTTTATGTTTTCTTGTTCAGCAAATTATTTGATATGAATTAAGTTTAAACTTAACGTGTTGATAGTTTGTTTTCAGCAGATGTACAGGTGTAAAGTGCACACTCACTATATATCTAGCGTGCGTGTTCATCTCACTTGTTGTACCTTTCCGACCATTTGAATACGCCCGTTGATAGAGGGCCGTACTATGGTAACACCTACGACTTTTAGCCCATTGGAGGATGACGCTTGTCACAGTGACTTTTGTCAAACATCGGAAAGAATGTTGGCCGAGCAGGGGTTCGAACTCACAACCACTTGATTGAAGCCCGCATCGCAACCGACTGAGCTACCGGTGCTCTTCATATAAAGACAAGACTGCACCGGTCTCCCATATATATGGAGTCGTCTTTGCGTTATATCGGTTTGTTTGTGAAGTCAGTATTATAGTATTCGATTTAATATGTCAATCTGAAATACGAGCCGTCTATGACACATATATCGCATGTTAAATAATCAAAGCGCTGAACACGCTGAAGGTGTGGGGGCATATGTAAGTTGCAAATATATGGCATAGTTAATATGGACAAACATTGTTGAAACAATAAATCATCTTTAAACAAACCAACCCTAGTTTTGAAACAACACAGATTGCCTGCCAATAACCAATACCTCATTTATCAAAGTTTGACCCTTATCTTGTATAAACAAAATAAATAACGAAGGACTAAAGATTGACAAAAAACTGAGCAGCGACCCTTAATAAAAAATTAAAATATTTCCAGTTCAGAAAACACTAAAGATCCACAATATATATTAGAATCATGCTCATAAATGAAAGACAATGGAAAACATGCTAGAGTTAAGTCTGTTGTGCACTGGACATCTGTAGCGTATTAGTTTCCTATACACGAAGTATTATATTGATTTATTGAACATCTATTAAGACAATGACCAAAGAAATATATGAACAAAATGAGTTGATGCCTAAAATAACAGATCAGATTGGCGTTCGAAATATTGCATCGGTCTCCTCATCCCAATGTATAAGTGTGACGACTTTGAAATGGATCTGCAAAACAGAAACAAAGTTTTGACCCATTAATACAAACCGTAACGGACAGACGGACAGACGGACGGATGGATGAACAGACAGTAAGTCGCTCCGGGCAAAGTACAAAGCCTGGGGAAGCACTCATTAACGAACAAGAGCATTTCACGGAACGCATGTGTTGCACGCGAAAGTCATATAATAAGCGAGAACATGGAAAGAAAAAATATACACACTCCAAACACAGCATGCTAAAGTTTTGGTAATGGTGCACTGCACATCTGTTGGTTATACGTTACCTACAATCTAAGTTTAAAATGGATACAATGGAAATTAATTTAGAAAATGGCTGAACTAAATAAGGAAATATGGAGGTTACTTAAATAAACAGACCAGAGTTATATACCTAGTATTTTGCCGTTCTTCTGATCACACGATATAAGTGTGACCACTTCGAAATGAATCTGCCAAACAGAAACAACGTTTTGTCCAATAAATGCAAACCATGACGGACGGACGAATGCACATTCAGGCAGACAGCCGGCCGGACGCCGGATAATGCCTCCAAGCTTTACAGACAGAGACAACACATAAAGTAGTGATTACAGAAGTCTAGTTCTATGCGTCAAATAAGGTCTATGTTTAGGAAAGGGTTAACATAATATAGTATTTGTAATGTATTTGCAGTTTAATTGAATCTCCGAAATAGCCCGTACAAGGTTAATTAACAAAAACATATTTAGACTACATTTTTAGTTTATTTGACATCTATGACTAGATTACATGTTGACGTGTGTATGTTGACATTAACTAACAACACTGATATTGAGGTCAATCATATGTCGGAGTGTGTTTCACTCATTGGATCTATTTTGTCTAAATAATGAATGCAAGCGGATTGTTGTTCGTGATTCGGTCGAACCTATGAAATCGTTGTAAAAGTAGATTATAACCAAAAAAAATCGGATTTTCGAGGAGGAATTCAATAGTAATCCATGGTTGCAGCCGTAAGTCGACTTTTCGAAAGCAGGCTATGAATGGATAGGGGCCCCTTTCCCAAAAATCGTATCTCTTTATGTATTACTTACCAATATTAGCTAAACAGCTTATTGAAAAGTGAATATATTGCCTTTCCCTTTTCAACAAAAATACAGTGTTAACTGCAAGCGTTTGGTTAAAAGAAGAAAGGCCGGTGAAGATAGATATTGTAACATGATGGGAAAAAATTAAATTTTGCTGAAGTTCTTCAATTTCTTCTTTTCAGATAGTAGTTTACGCTCTTGACACATACTTATATGTCGATACATTACACAGAGTCTGTAGTGTTGGTTTTCTCTTGGAACGGCTCATTTACATGTGGACTGCGTGCCTTCAGGCTCAATAGATAATTTTATTTCGCCTCCCACGAAATTCTAGCAATTTCATTGGTTAAAGCCTGTCACGTGCACACCCCCTATATTTCTATAGGGGGTGAGTAAATTCCATAGGGGGTAAGTAAATTCAATATGGCTTCTATTCTCAGATCAAGCTGACTGGAAGTTTTTTTCAGTTGCCTATGTTAAAATAGATCTATATACTGTATAATATCTTGATATTTTTAACAGCGATTTGTTTACAATATATATATCATAACGACTACGAAGTTGAATATCATGCAAAGTAACTTCCCTTTCCATAGAAAAAAAAAAAAATCAATGAATGTATAAAAATAATGCATGTCCTACGCTTGTTAATTTTTTTTTTCCCTTAGTGTGTCAGTAACAGACCATTTATAACTGATTTATTTCAGCAACCACCTTTCATGAACAAAACAAATTGATATTGTTTCATTTCATTATTAAAGTGGGTTTAGTACTAGGAATTTTAAAAATACTGGGACCAAATACTAGGAAAATGACGTCACGTCATCGGTTTGACGTCATAACGCTAGTGATTTGGCGCCAAAACACGTAAATTTCATCTAGAAATATTGTAAATGTTAATGTAAATGAAAGAGTATCATTTTTTTTGCTCATGAAAGGTGGTCGATGAAATAAATCAGTTATTTGGTCTGTTACTGACCCACTACTGAAAAATAGGGGGTATGTTGAATGTATAGGGGGACTCGGCTAACGCCTCGACCCCTATAAATTCCACAGACCCCCTATTTTTCCGTAGTGGGTCAGTAACAGACCAAATAACTAATAATATCCTACCTCCTACATAAATCTGCGTATTTCATTGGTCAAGCGACGTCACGCGGTGACGGTGTATAATCCATACACGGTCACCGGGAGCCTAATGTTGTTTTGGTTAAATTTGCATTTGCAGCAGACGGCTTTTTGAAAACATAGTGACAAAAGAAGAAATTGCTCAAAACAAGTAATTTCTCCTTTTGCCACAATGTTTTCCACTTTAAGTCATAGGTTATCGGCAGACATTCAATTATAGAGATTTTCATTTTTTTGACGAAATGTGTTCAAAGTCATCTGCTGCAGAATTGTCGTATGAGGGAAAAGGTTAATGTGGTGAAATCAAATGAGTTGTCTTTCTTCGTGAAATATAAGTTTCCAAGTACTTACTACATTTTATTTGATCAAACCTGTTCAGAGTCCGCGAGTTTTTTATTTGATCAAACCTGTTCAGAGTCCTCGAGTGTTTTTATTTGATCAAACTTGTTCAGAGTCCTCGAGTGTTTTTATTTGATCAAACCTGTTCAGAGTCCGCGAGTTTTTTATTTCTTAACCCTTTCTCACGTACAGCATATCTGCAGGAAACTATCCAGATAATAAACATGGAAAATGTCTTTAAAATATATCATACTTATTGAAACGATCCAGATAATAAACATGGAAAATGTCTTTAAAAGATATCATACTTATTGAAACGATCCAGATAATAAACATGGAAAATGTCTTTAAAAGATATCATACTTATTGAAAAGAGTTGAAAACATTTAGGCCAATGATGACATTTGCCAAATGTTTTTCAAAAGTTGTCTGTTGCAGAGACTTCTACAGGTTTGAAAAGGTTAACATATTGGTGCTTCACCCTTTTCTTTATGCAAAGAATAAAATCTATTAATTGAGAGATGAAAACATTATGGCAAAATTATGGACAATTTCTCCTTTTTCCCAAGATTTTATTTAACTCTTTCCCTGATATAGACGCTTTCGGACGCCTCTGCAATAGATGGCTTTTCGAAAACATGACGAGCAATTTATCCTTTCGCCTGCATGTTGGAAAGGGTTAAAGATGATAACAACATGTGGAAGCAGAAACTCATTAACCCTTTCCCTCATACGACAATTCTGCAGCAGACGACTTTGAACATGTTTTGTCAAAAAAATAAAAAAAAACCTCTATAATTAAATGAATAACCTATGACTAAAAGTGGAACACATTGTAGTAAAAGGAGAAATTGCTCGTTTTGAGTAATTTCTTCTTTTGTCACTATGTTTTTAAAAAGCCGTCTGCTGCAAATGCGTCAGAAAGCATCTATATGAGGGAAAGGGTTAACCCATTATAACATACAGACGCTTTTTGACACCTAAAGTAGACGACCTTTGAAAACTTTTTGAGACAAGGAGAAATTTCAATTTTTAATACAATGTTTTCAACTTAATTTAATAATTGAACTCTCATTGATATTTCAATGATTTACTACTAGTAAAAAAAGAAAACATAATGAAATAACTTCTAGCAAACATGCTACACTTGTAGGAATCAATAAATGTAGAGTTAGGATCTAAAAAATAAAGAATTTTGCTTGGCAGAATAAGCAAGACAGACTGCAGTGAAATCATATGTTGCAAATGAAGAGTTAAACATTGTTACAAATTAAGTATTTCCCACATAAAGATGCATTTATCTGCAGAAGAGCTCCTTTTGAAAACACAGTTTGAAATGGAGAAAATATACATCTGTCTACTTTGATAATCTTAAGTTGCACATTCACTGTATATTTTCTCCATAAATGTTTTATTCAAAGAATTTGTCTATTGCGGGTTCCATCGATAAGGAGATAATAAAAAAGACAAAAAATGTGTCAAATATGGCTCAAGTTTTTGTAAATTGGCTCAAGCAATGGCTCAAACTTTTTTTTAGCCAAGGCCGGCCCTCACTGTCTAGGATGTTTTCAAAGTTGTCTGCTGAAAATAAGTTGTAGGTGGTAAAGGGTTAAACCTTATTTTCTCAACTCAAATAGTTCTACATTTTTCCTCCTAAATACTAGGTATACAACTATAATTCTGACAGCTTGTAAATTTTTCTTATAGTTTAGAGACTTTATCTTGTTTAAATAAAATTCATGTATTGATCATTGTATTTTCCATTGCTGTAGCATAGGGTTTGGTTGAGTAGTAAGAGAGAGAGAGAGAGATTGTCGGGAAGAGACCTGTTTACTCCCTCTCCTCTAGACATCTTAACCCTTTCCCTCATAGATGCTTTCTGATGCCTCTGTAGCAGACGGCTTTTTAAAAACATAGTGACAAAAGAAGAAATTGCTCAAAACGAGCAATTTTTCCTTTTACCGCAATTTTTTCCACTTTTAGTCATAGGTTATCCATACAATTATAGAGATTTTCTTTTTTTTGACAAAATATGTTCAAAGTCGTCTGCTGCAGAATTGTGGTATGAGGGAAAGGGTTAATGATTATGGTCTTCTCCATTTCAGGGACGATATGCTAGATAGTCAGACAATTACTCCGAAACGAGTCTCATCCGGATACGGCAGACGAAACACACTCTGGTTACCATAGCAACAGTTCTGACCTTGACACGTATGGCACAATGAGAACAAACTATCAGACTACTCCATCAAAGTTTTGTCACGAGTGCGGAGCAAAATATCCCATTCCCAGCGCTAAATGTTGTTGTGAGTGTGGTATACAGAGGATCACATGAGCACCCGTTCTCACTTACGTGTACAACAAATCTGGAGGAGATGATTGGACTCGGTTAACCCTTTCCCATATATAGTCGCATTTCGAAACATCTGCGGAAAAATTGCTCATCATGAGCAATATCTCCTTTTGCCACAATGTTTTCAACTCTATTCAACTGTTATACATTCATTAAAAAAGATGTTCAACATTTTTGCCAAGATGTTTTCAAAGGATTGTGCTTTAATTTTGTGATATGTGGGAAAGTGTACAGCAAACATTTGGTAAATCTCTGTATCTACTAACCTCTATTTTGACCATAGGGTTGTTTGTATCCCCATAACTAATTTGGTAAATCTCTGTATCTACTAAACCTCTATTTTGACCATAGGGTTGTTTGTATCCCCATAACTAATTTGGTAAATCTCTGTATCTACTAAACCTCTATTTTGACCATAGGGTTGTTTGTATCCCCATAACTAATTCATGCTGATTTTCTTTCGAATGGACTTTTTGGATTTGGAAGAGTCGAAGAAGATCTAGATAAAACAATGTTGAGTTTAGCAGCCAACAGTAAAGAACCTGGTCAGAGGTTAATCGTTTCTAGCAGCCAAAGGGTTAAATGCTTGCCAGTGTAATTGTATTGAAACCATATAACACTCAAACATGAAAAACTAACATCATCTTATTGTCACGACTGTTGCTCTGATAAAATAGTTCAAGACTTAAATGTTTTCACTGACCTATTTATTGATGAAATTTACCACAAGGGGAACTTGCTCATAATGGCCAATTTCTCCTTCGAACATCATGTTTTTTCATTCTTAAAATGACAGCTTTATTTGTCAAAATGTTCAGAGTTTTTTGGGGTATTTTAAATGTTTAAGGCAGACAAAAAGTTTATAGCAAGTGAACAAGGTAGAGGTTTATAGTATTCCAACATACAACAAATTTGTAGCAGACAACTTTGCAAACATCTCCGCATATATGAAAGTATAATTATTTAATAGAGTTGAAAATGCTGTGCTGAAAGTAGACTTTTGCAGAGATGAAATCTCTATAAATGAATATATGATTAATCAAAAGATTTTGAAACATTATGGCAAAAGGAGACTACTGCAGATATATATAATGCAACTGCATTGGATTGAAAGGGTTCAAAAATCCATTGCTTTTTTCAATTTTATTTTGCTTATGATGAGCCATTTCTCCTTTTCCCACAATGTTTTCAGTTTCTAAATCTATTAAAAAACTAGTTTTTCATTAAGACAAGGTTTTTTGACATTTTTAACCAGATGTTTTCAAAGGCATCTGCTGCAGATGGGTTGTATGTGTTAAAGCAGTTACATCTATTTTGAATGCAGCCAAATTAAATTGATATCAGCCATGGGATTTGATCAAATCTTCACTGTGGCTAATGTACTAAGATTGTCTTTTCTCAGAAAATACTTCAGATTGTTGCTCCCAGTCGCGGCAGGACGGTCATGGTGGAGTGCGCATGGGCAAGGCACATTTCCTAGCCTAGTACTGGTTTGTTTACCCAGGGATCATGAATAAGTGAACTGTCACCGTTATATAACTGAAATAACGTTGAAAGCAGCATAAAATCACAATAAAACAAATCAGATTGTTGCTATGGTAACCAGCTTCTGTTGGCATTACAGAACACTTCCATATTAGATAGGTTGTATGTCTCTTATATTATTCATGTCTGTATGGGTTTATTTTATATGTCTGTGTATGTTCAAGATTTCATTTTTATTTACATTTGCTTGTTTTGGTAAAGTATTGAATGAAAAGATTTTTCCTTAGATGTCATATCAGTTCTTGTGTCTACCACATAAGTCATTGGCAAACTGGCACTAAGGGAGCACTTCTCCTATTCTGGTATGTTTACTCTGTGATCATGAAAAAGTGAACTGTCGCCGTGTAATGATAGCTCCATTTAAAGAAAACATATGGACACCATGCTCAAAGTGATTTATTGTGATAGGATACAATGTTCTAGGTGTTTTATTGAGATTGGACACCATGCTAGCTCAAGGTGACTTATTGTGATAGGACACCATGCTTGCTCTATGTGAGTTATTGGGATAGGACACTGTGCATGCTCAAGGTGATTTATTATACCCCCAGATACATATTATATGGGGGCTATATAGGAGTCACGCTTCTCGGTCGGTCGGTCGGTCCGTTTGTCGGTCCGTTGGTCTGTGGACATTTCTTGTGAACACTATTTCTCAGCAACCCTTGGTCAGAATATAACTTCACAAGAATGATTGATACCAAGCCTAGTTGTGCATGTTGTCGGTTTGTTGCACTGGAATTATATTTAAATGAGTTATGGCCCTTTGAATTTCTCATACACAGTTGGTCTATAGACATTACTTATGAACACTATTTCTCAACAACCCTTGGTCATAATTCAATATAACCTCACAAGAATGATTGATACCAAGCCTAGTTGTGCATATTGTTGACGTGTTTCACTGGAATTATTTTTAAATGAGTTATGGCCCCTTGAATTTCTCATACATAGTTGGTCTGTAGACATTTCTTGTGAACACTATTTCTCTTGTGAACACTATTTATCAGCAACCCTTGGTCAGAATTCAATATAACTTCACAAGAATGATTGATACCAAGCCACTTGTGCATATTGTCGGCCTGTTGCACTCGAATTATTTTCAAATGAGTTATGGCCCCTTGAATTTCTCATACATATTTATATTGTCAGGCACCAGCTGGGGGTATTCATCACCTTCAGTGATATTTCTAGTTTTGTCTAAAATATGAAAAATCCTCAAGTTGAAAACATTGTGGCAAATATAGAAATTGCTCTTTATGAGCAATTTCTCCTATTGCCACAATGTTTTCAAAAGCAGTCTGCTACAGAGGTGTCAGAAAGCATCTGTATGTGGGAAAGAGTTAATGTATGTAAAATTATCTGCTTCTGTTGCATGCATAGATCTGGCTAGTTTTTACAATAATTCCGTCCAAATTAGCTTTGATTTATTCTTTATTATATATCTATTGTGATTACATTTTTCATGTGACAACTATTCCGTTTACTTTACAAGTATTTCAAATAGTATATGTAATTTTAACTTATTTATGACACAGATTTTGATACTGCCGGTTTTGAGCAGTTTTGCTTTTTCCAACAAGTCTATAAAGCCATAAAAATATAAAGTCATCAAAATTTAGAAGGGTAGGAGAATGTTATCCGTGGCCACTCTATACAGATTCATTGAAATAAGGCCCAAGCTGATAGGTTTCAAGTAAGTATTCACAAAACAGAAAGTCCAAGTTTATATGACGCCAGGGTTCTCCTACAAACTGGAGCCAAACCATTTTTTCTTAGAAACCTAAATTATGTGTACTTTTGGAAATACTGCTGCACATCGAGGGCTTGGCGTGAAACAGTTGTAACTAAAATTGGTATTTTGTTACCAAGGTTAATCACTTCGCCATTAAGTCTTTAAAAGCGTTAAATCATTTTTCTTGGTAAACAATGGAAATTTAGGTGCCATTGCTTGTTCTGAGCAATGGCACCTAAATTTGCATTGTTTACAAAGGGCTCAAAATTGCCCCTAAACCAGGGTTTTTGAAATAGGTTTTTAGTTACAACCGTTTCACGCCAAGCCCTCGACATGTATTATGCTATCTTCTCTAGTCAGATGTCATAATCTATCCAACATTAAATTGATCAAAAAGATTGGCTTGGCCATGATTCATTAGATTCCCATATGGAATGAAACATGTTCTCAAACTATATGCATTGTGGTAGCAGAAATAATTTCTGATATTGAGTCTGTGTGTCAGTGCTTTCATTCTAAACACCAGTAAATAAACTATTATGTGTTGAGCTGTATTATCAACACACTGTTATTGCACTAAACTTTTACAATGACTACTTTTAGAAGGGTAGGAGACTGGTATCCCTGGCCACTCTATACAGATTCAATGAAATAAGGCCCAAGTTGATAGGTTTTAAGTTAGTATTCACAAAACAGAAAGTCCAAGTTTATATGATGCTGTCCATGGGAAAAGGTACAAGCTGGCTTTTCTTAACAGTGCAGGTTCAGATCAGCCTGTTTTTCTACAATTACAATAAGAATCAACAGCAGCTACTAACAAGCTTAATTTAGCGAGTGATATGTGAACAGTGTAGATTCAGATCAGCCTGTACTTCTACAATTACAATAATAATCAACAGAAGCTGCTTACAAGCTTAATTTAGTAAGTGATATGTGAACAGTGTAGATCCAGATCAGCCTGTACTTCTACAATTACAATAAGAATCAACAGAAGTTACTAACAAGCTTATATTTGTGAGTTATAGGTGAACAGCGTAGTTCCAGATCAGCCTGTGTATCCACAAACGGACTCATATAAGAAAGGTCATTTGTTTTGATCAGCTGCCAGGCAGGGTGACATAGAAATCTGTCATCTCGAGGGCTTGGTGTGAAACGGTTGTAACTAAAAACCTATTTCAAAAACCCTGCTCAGAACGAGCAATGGCACCTAAATTTCCATTGTTTACCAAGAAAAATGATTTAACGCTTTTAAAGACTTTATGGCGAGGTGATTAACCTTGGTAACAAAATACCAATTTTAGTTGCAACCGTTTCACGCCAAGCCCTTGATTATTCTGTCCATCATGCTTTCACCTACTAACTTGTCTCCATGGTGATTAGGGTGTACACCTTGGGAGCAGGAGACAAGAGTTCAATACCAGGACAGGTCATACCAAAGATTTAAGACTTGGTAGTAATGGCTTTCCTCATTGATGTTCAGGGTTGCGGGGATTAGGTTTATGACTGATGAATCAGTGTCAAGATAAACAATACTGGTAGTACTGGTAATTTTTCCCGGAAACAACGTGATCTAACTGAAAGCGTGTTGAAAGCGGTAGAAGCACCAATTAATCACCATTTAATCACCATTTAATCACCATTTAATTACCATTTAATCAACATTCAATCACCATTCAAACCAAAAAGTTTCTATACATCTGTGTCAGTATAAACAATACTGGTAGCACTGGTAATGTATCCAGGAAACGGCATGATATAACTGAAAAGGTGTTGAAAGCATCTGGGTCAGGATAAATGATACCATTAACCCTTTCCTTCATATAGACGCTTTCTCGTTTTGAGCAATTTCTTCTTTTGTTTTCAAAAAGCTGTCTGCTGCAGAAGCCTCAGAAAGCGTCTTTATGAGGGAAAGGGTTATAAATACAATATTCAAACAAACAAACATGTTAGCTGGCGATAAATGTGTTGTCCACTCTTTATTTTTAAACCTTTGTTCCTAAGTTGCTATCTTGTAGTAGTTCAGTTATCAGAGCATTGATGTAGACCAGATAGAGGAATATGGACATCACCCCTCCCTGACGTACCCCGCGCACCACGTTGAAGGTATAGGACGTCTGGTTAGTGTAGCGAATTAAGCAATTTAAATCGGTATAAGAATCACGGATGATTCGAAGGATTTTATCGACGAGTCCCATCCGTCCGAGCTTAAGCATTAGGGATTTATGTCTGACTGTATCGAAGGCGCCTTTTTTTTTATCAAGACTAGCGACATAAACGTTACTCTGACGTTCAACGTTGTAGTACAGAGTTTCCTGAACGTTGAACGACGTAGTAATACAACTTAATTGTTTTTGAAAGCCGTGTTGTTGGGGGCATGGGAATTGAATCTTACACAGAGATAAATATGCTAGTATTCGATTCAATAGCAGTTTCTCAAATAATTTACTAAAGCACGGCAAAGGAGAGACAGGACGAAAGCTAGAAGGGTCAGGTTTGTTTTTTTCCTTTGCCCTTGTAGATCGGGATAAGAACGCTGGTTTGCCACTTTTGAAGTAACTTTTCGTACTTTAGGATATAGTTGAACAGTAATGTTAGTATATTTACCTGCATGTATAACATGCTCGTTAAGGATACAGTCAATGCCAGGCGGTGCTCATGTTTCGAAATTAAAGGAAATTTAGATAAAATCCCCTTATATTGTCCCGAATAAAAAAAATAAAAAATCGGTCTTATTTATATTTGTTTGACGACTCTGGCCACAGGCGTCCGAGTTTCCATTACAGAATTTATTATTTCTTGATCCGTCATTTCCACATATTTACCAATGTATCAAACGCATGTGTGCAGGTAGCTGCAAAAGTACTATGCGTTGGAACTATTATTTTAGCATTACTATGTTTGAAGTTTTCCCCCTCTATTGTGGATTTATCAGGCTATTTTCTTACTTATTTTGTAACTTCCTGCAGGCGAAAAATGCGTTAAAAACTCTTTCCGTCATTTACTTTCAAACATAATTTTATATATACTATTTTATATCTCAGTCAGTTGGAACTTTCTCAGTTCTATAGAAGATCACTAGCGAATGATATGAGCCGTTCCACGAGAAAACCAACATTGTGAACACTGCGAAAAGTATCGACCGGATTAGCCTAAGCATGCCGCGCAGAGTACCCGGACAGACACTTTTCGCCTCCTGTGGATTTTTTGTTTTATGAAACATTACTTTATACCTTTATCACCCTGAGTCGATAATGTTGGTTTTCTCGTGGAACAGCTCATATTGAGTCAAGTCAGAGGGTCCGAATTGCATTTACGTACAGTTAAGACTCTGGTGCGGTATCGAGTTGATTACAATTCAACCGGCACAGAACTTCCTCATTCCTACAGTAGATCCTGAGCCACGTCAGATGGTCAGAATTGCATTTACGTACAGTTAAGACTCTGGTGCGGTATCGTGTTGATTACAAATCGACCGGCACATAACTTCCTCATTCCTACAGTAGATCCTACGTCAGATGGTCAGAATTGCATTTACGTACAGTTAAGACTCTGGTGCGGTATCGTGTTGATTACAATTCAACCGGCACAGAACTTCCTCATTCCTACAGTAGATCCTGAGCCACGTCAGATGGTCAGAATTGCATTTACGCACAGTTAAGACTCTGGTGCGGTATCGTGTTGATTACAAATCAACCGGCACAGAACTTCCTCATTCCTACAGCAGATCCTGAGCCACGTCAGATGGTCAGAATTGCATTTATGTACAGTTAAGACTCTGGTGCGGTATCGTGTTGATTACAATTCAACCGGCACAGAACTTCCTCATTCCTACAGTAGATCCTGAGCCACGTCAGATGGTCAGAATTGCATTTACGTACAGTTAAGACTCTGGTGCGGTATCGTGTTGATTACAAATCAACCGACACAGAACTTCCTCATTCGTACAGTAGATCATGAGCCACGTCAGATGAGCAGAATTGCATTTACGTACTATCAGGAGTTTGGTGCGATATCGTGTTTACTATAGGCAGGGACGTGTATATATTGGCACCGGAACAGAACTTCTCCATTCCTATAACTTACGTCATCAGAGGATCGAATTGCGTCGCGCCTGAAGATTTGATGTCAATTTCATATGCGTGCAGAGAGGAACCTAGTACACACGGGGTTTACCTGTAAAATAACATTTGGACAAGGAATTCAGATGCAAACACTAAATGTTTGTACGCTAGAAAAAAACCTATATAGAAATGTCACGGACGTCTTTGTTTGTATAGTGTGCTCAAGGACATGTATTTCTATGTTTCTGTGTTTCCATGTTTTTTGTGTACAAATTAACTGTATAAAAATATCACTGACGTCTATCTTTGTATGATATGCCCAAGAAAGTGCATTTCTATGTTCATTAGTGTTCAAAAAAACTATATTGAAATTGTCTAACTCATATAATAGAGAAAATATATATGTCGATACATTACGCAGAGTCCATAGTGTAGGGTTTCTCTTGGAACGGCTCATTTACATGTGGACTGTGTGCCTTCAAACGTGCACAATAACGATAGCACGCCTTTTGTTGGAGTGTCAGAAGATTGTAATCAGTCCCTATATGCCTATTTTTAGAGTTATCTCTTTGTTTTATGTTTTCTTGTTCAGCAAATTATTTGATATGAATTAAGTTTAAACTTAACGTGTTGATAGTTTGTATTCAGCAGATGTACAGGTGTAAAGTGCACACTCACTATATATCTAGCATGCGTGTTCATCTCACTTGTTGTACCTTTCCGACCATTTGAATACGCCCGTTGATAGAGGGCCGTACTATGGTAACACCTACGACTTTTAGCCCATTGGTGGATGGCGCTTGTCACAGTGACTTTTGTCAAACATCGGAAAGAATGTTGGCCGAGCAGGGGTTCGAACTCACAACCACTTGATTGAAGCCCGCATCGCAACCGACTGAGCTACCGGTGCTCTTCATATAAAGACAAGACCGAACCGGTCTCCCATATATATGGAGTCGTCTTTGCGTTATATCGGTTTGTTTGTGAAGTCAGTATTATAGTATTCGATTTAATATGTCAATCTGAAATACGAGCCGTCTATGACATATATCGCATGTTAAATAATCAAAGCGCTGAAAACGCTGAAGGTATGGGGGTATATGTAAGTTGCAAATATATGGCATAGTTAATATGGACAAACACTGTTGAAACAATAAATCATCGACCTTTAAACAAACCAAACCTAGTTTTGAAACGGCACAGATTGCCTGCCAATAACTAATACCTCGTTTATCAAAGTTTGACCCTTATCTTGTATAAACAAAATAAATAATGAAGGACAAAAGATTGACAAAAAACTGAGCAGCGACCCTTAATAAAAATATTAAAATATTTCCAGTTCAGAAAACACTAAAGATCCACAATATATATTAGAATCATGCTCATAAAGGAAAGACAATCGAAAACATGCTAGAGTTAAGTCTGTTGTGCACTAGACATATGTAGCGTATTAGTTTCCTATACACGAAGTATTATATTGATTTATTGAACCTCTATTAAGACAATGACCAAAGAAATATATGAACAAAATGAGTTGATGCCTAAAATAACAGATCAGATTGGCGTTCGAAATATTGCATCGGTCTCCTCATCCCAATGTATAAGTGTGACGACTTTGAAATGGATCTGCCAAACAGAAACAAAGTTTTGACCCATTAATACAAACCGTAACGGACAGACGGACAAACGGACGGATGGATGAACAGACAGTAAGTCGCTCCGGACAAAGTACAAAGCTTGGGGAAGCACTCATTAACGAACAAGAGCATTTCACGGAACGCATGTGTTGCACGCGAAAGTCATATAATAAGCGAGAACATGGAAAGAAAAAATATACACACTCCAAACACAGCATGCTAAAGTTTTGGTAATGGTGCACTGCACATCTGTTGGTTATACGTTACCTACAATCTAAGTTTAAAATGGATACAATGGAAATTAATTTAGAAAATGGCTGAACTAAATAAGGAAATATGGAGGTTACTTAAATAAGCAGACCAGAGTTATATACCTAGTATTTTGCCGTTCTTCTGATCACACGGTATAAGTGTGACCACTTCGAAATGAATCTGCCAAACAGAAACAACGTTTTGTCCAATAAATGCAAACCATGACGGACGGACGAATGCACATTCAGGCAGACAGCCGGCCGGACGCCGGATAATGCCTCCAAGCTTTACAGACAGAGACAACACATAAAGTAGTGATTACAGAAGACTAGTTGTCAAATCACGTCTGTGTTTAGGAAAGGGTTAACATGTTATAGTATTTGTAATGTATTTGCAGTTTAATTGAATCTCCGAAATAGCCCGTACAAGGTTAATTAACAAAAACATATTTAGACTACATTTTTAGTTTATTTGACATCTAGGACTAGATTACATGTTGACGTGTGTATGTTGACATTAACTAACAACACTGACATTGAGGTCAATCATATGTCGGAGTGTGTTTCACTCATTGGATCTATTTTGTCTAAATAATGAATGCAAGCGGATTGTTATTCGTGATTCGTTCGAACCTATGAAATCCTTGTAAAAGTAGATTATAACCAAAAAAAATCGGATTTTCGAGGAGGAATTCAATAGTAATCCATGGTTGCAGCCGTAAGTCGACTTTTCGAAAGCAGGCTATGAATGGATAGGGGCCCCTTTCCCAAAAATCGTATCTCTTTATGTATTACTTACCAATTTTAGCTAAACAGCTTATTGAAAAGTGAACATATTGCCTTTCCCTTTTCAACAAAAATACAGTGTTAACTGCAAGCGTTTGGTTAAAAGAAGAAAGGCCGGTGAAGATAGATATTGTAACATAATGGGAAAAAATTAAATTTTGCTGAAATTCTTCAATTTCTTCTTTTCAGATAGTAGTTTACGCTCTTGACACATACTTATATGTCGATACATTACACAGAGTCTGTAGTGTTGGTTTTCTCTTGGAACGGCTCATTTACATGTGGACTGCGTGCCTTCAGGCTCAATAGATAATTTTATTTCGCCTCCCACGAAGTTCTAGCAATTTCATTGGTTAAAGCCTGTCACGTGCACACCCCCTATATTTCTATAGGGGGTGAGTAAATTCCATAGGGGGTGAGTGAATTCAATATGGCTTCTATTCTCAGATCAAGCTGACTGGAAGTTTTGTTCAGTTGCCTATGTTAAAATAGATCTATATACTGTATAATATCTTGATATTTTTAACAGCGATTTGTTTACAATATATATATCATAACGACTACGAAGTTGAATATCATGCAAAGTAACTTCCCTTTCCGTAGAAAAAAAATAATCAATGAATGTATAAAAATAATGCATGTCCTACGCTTGTTAATTTTTTTTTTCCCTTAGTGGGTCAGTAACAGACCATTTATAACTGATTTATTTCATCAACCACCTTTCATGAACAAAACAAATTGATATTGTTTCATTTCATTATTAAAGTGGGTTTAGTACTAGGAATATTAAAAATACTGGGACCAAATACTAGGAAAATGACGTCACGTCATCGGTTTGACGTCATAACGCTAGTGATTTGGCGCCAAAACCCGTAAATTTCATCTAGAAATATTGTAAATGTTAATGTAAATGAAAGAGTATCATTTTTTTTGCTCATGAAAGGTGGTCGATGAAATAAATAAGTTATTTGGTCTGTTCCTGACCCACTACTGAAAAATAGGGGGTATGTTGAATGTATAGGGGGACTCGGCTAACGCCTCGCCCCCTATATGAATGAATGAATGAATGAATGAATGAATGAATGAATGAATGAATGAAAGTCTTTATTTTAAGAGGGTGACCCAATTAACATTAGCTAATCTTCCTTGGGGCCCTCTGAATAAAACACATATTTATACATACACACAAACACATTAACAATATAATCAGTGATTTAACAAAATAATATCATATAATAATAGAAATCAAAATATGATTTAAATAAATTCCACAGACCCCCTATTTTTCCGTAGTAGGTCAGTAACAGACCAAATAACTAATATTATTTCGCCTCCCACGAAATTCTAGCAATTTCATTGGTTAAAGCCTGTCACGTGCACACCCCCTATATTTCTATAGGGGGTGAGTAAATTCCATAGGGGGTGAGTAAATTCAATATGGTTTCTATTCTCAGATCAAGCTGACTGGAAGTTTTTTTCAGTTGCCTATGTTAAAATAGATCTATATACTGTATAATATCTTGATATTTTTAACAGCGATTTGTTTACAATATATATATCATAACGACTACGAAGTTGAATATCATGCAAAGTAACTTCCCTTTCCATAGAAAAAAATAATCAATGAATGTATAAAAATAATGCATGTCCTACGCTTGTTAATTTTTTTTTTCCCTTAGTGGGTCAGTAACAGACCATTTATAACTGATTTATTTCATCAACCACCTTTCATGAACAAAACAAATTGATATTGTTTCATTTCATTATTAAAGTGGGTTTAGTACTAGGAATTTTAAAAATACTGGGACCAAATACTAGGAAAATGACGTCACGTCATCGGTTTGACGTCATAACGCTAGTGATTTGGCGCCAAAACCCGTAAATTTCATCTAGAAATATTGTAAATGTTAATGTAAATGAAAGAGTATCATTTTTTTTGCTCATGAAAGGTGGTCGATGAAATAAATCAGTTATTTGGTCTGTTACTGACCCACTACTGAAAAATAGGGGGTATGTTGAATGTATAGGGGGACTCGGCTAACGCCTCGCCCCCTATAAATTCCACAGACCCCCTATTTTTCCGTAGTAGGTCAGTAACAGACCAAATAACTAATAATATCCTACCTCCTACATAAATCTGCGTATTTCATTGGTCAAGCGACGTCACGCGGTGACGGTGTATAATCCATACACGGTCACCGGGAGCCTAATATTTTTTGGTTAAAATGACGTCATCGGAACGTGCATGACGTAATATAAGGATATGACACAAGTGACGTAGTGATAGACGAAACTAAAAGACAAAGGTCATGAGGTCTGTACTGACCAATGAAAATCGTGATGCAAAGGAAATTTTATTGGGAACCTAATAATCTATTTTTTTCAAAATAAATATACGGCACCCTGTTATCGGGTCGAAATAGCTACACGTGACAGGATAATTTATGTTATCCTGTCACGTGTAGCAATTTCGACCCGATAACAGGGTGCCGTATATTTATTTTGATATACGTCAGTTGGTCACGTGATAAGCTGGCGAGCACCTGCTAGCCGGGACTACTGTTTTTAGCAAGCGTCGCTGTAAAATCAAACTTCAATCGATAAAAACAGCAAATATCGTCGATAAATTTCTCATTTGTGAATACAACATTCATGAAGATAGCTGTTTTTTGTGTTGTATTATGTTAGAATTTTGAGAACTATTTCTTTCCGCGCGTCAATCACGATTGGCTGCTGTTTATTCATAAAGGGATGCAATTCAGTAAGTTATATATTTTTAAAGCTGCTATAAAAATATAAAATAAATGCAACAGAATAAATAGAATAATAGGTTGGTGCCGTGGATTGAGAAAGTTTATCTGGCTCGGCACCGTAATTTATCGGATTCGCCTTCGGCTCACCCGATAAATTACTCCGCCTTGCCAGATAAACTTTCTCAATCCACGGCACCAACCTATTATTCTCTATATACCGAACAAAATTACACGTTTATTCAATTTATTCTGTACCTTTGTAGGGGATGTGCCCATGATGAGTATATGAGAATTTAAGATTACAAAGTCACGTGAGGTATAATAACATTTTTTGTTCACCGATACGGTATGGGAATTTTATATAGGGAAAAGTATGTGAAGTATACTACTAGTATTTACCTGATGTATTCTACAACCCTGCCCACTACCACACCTATGTAGATTATCAAGTTAGATAACTCTATCCCGAATTTTATATATATGCATATTTGATCCAGAATATTTTCCATCAAATATAGGTAACAATACAAATATGTGGTAGATATGCATGTAATGATACATAATCAACATCACAAAACATGGATATGAAGAAACTACATATGTACATATCAATCAGCAATGTTGATCAAGATAGTCTTTATGATATATTCGTTACACAGTGTGTTAGTGACCTAATATGGTATATACGGTGTCAGTAAATTTCATATGGGGCGAGAGCTCTCCGCTCTCGCCCCATATGAAATTTACTGACACCGTATATACCATATTAGGTCACTAACACACTGTGTAACTAATAATATCTTTGATATTTCAAAAGGTACACGTTTCCCTTTCAACTTGTTAACATAGATATCTCATTTACGTTTGTCAAATGACCTTTACAATCCTTTCAGTCATGCAAGGTGAATTCCTTACATCATGACAGACTAGAAGATATGCTTTAAAAAGCTATAATATGAAAAAGGCGAAGCCTCGTCACGAGCACAGCGCCTATAATGGGTCTAAGCAGTAGGTATAAGACTACCATGATTAAGGAATATGTTACAAGCTGTCGGAACTGGGACCGTTATTGTACACTATCCCTACTTTATCTTTTGGTGCAAAGTCAAATCATCAAACATTTAAACATTCACTTCATCACATAAGCAATCACATATATAATACAGTAAAGTCAAACATAGTAATAGTCTTAACAAGATATCCTTCAATTTGGCCTTGTGACATAGTTTCAGACAGGTTTATAGCAATGTTCAAAACAACCATCTGTCAAAGTTTCAACATGCTAACATTAAATGAAGAGCTTTCAGAGTGTTAACAACATTTTCCTTAAATATGGTCTAATGACCTTATGTTTGATCTGAAATGACACATATTTGAACTTGGCCTAGCTATCCTCAGGACAAACATTTTGACATAGTTTCAAAATACTGAAGCAAACATTGAGGTCAAGAGTGTTTACAAGATTGTTCTCAAATGTTTCCTAGTGACCTTGTTTTTTTTTTTATCCAACATGATCTTTAATTGAATTTAGCCTAGATTGGACCATAACACCAATTATAACAAAATGTCAATATGCTAAAATTAAAAATGCAGCATTCAAAATGTCTGATTGTTTACAAAATGTGCCTTCAATTTGCTCATGTGACCTAATTTTTGACCCACCATGACCCTTTTTTTACTAGGCCTATGTATTGTCAAGACAAACATTCTGACAAAGTTTCAAGCTGCTGAAGTAAAAGTGTGGTTTCTAGACAGTAAACAAGATTTTCCTTCAGATTGGTGAAGTGACCTAGTTTATGACCGGATATGACCCAAAAATTGAACTTAGCCTTTCTCCAAAATGACATCAAGACCATAATTCTTACACAATTTTAACATGCTAAATATAAATATGCAGCCTCCAGTGTTAACAAGATTTTCCTTCAATTTGAACTTATGACCCAGTTTTTGACCTCATATGACCAAGTTAAATAAGGCCTCCAGAGTGTTTACAATATATGTTTTCCATCAAATTGACATTGTGACCTAAATTTTCACCTCACAGGGCCAAGATTTGTTGGAGATGAACTACTGCTAAACTTGCATTCATATTGGATGTTGTAAAATGTTGCCTGTAGAGTGTTCACAAGGCAATTGATGATGGCGTGTGAACGAAGGACATCAGACAAACTGTGATCATGAAAAACACAAACTGTGCAATCAAAGAACAGGACTTTATTTGAATTTGATATATACTTATCTGTTTATAAACATTACCTTGTATTAATCCATTAGTATGATATGTAATCAGCTGAATTTCTTCTCCAGTCATCCTCAAAACAGCTGTAATTCCACCATTGTATGCATTGCTCTCAATCTATTCCCTTGTTTAATGTTGATGCAGGAAGTTATATTATCCCACAGTTAAAGATGCATGCAATTTTCATTGTTTTGACAGGCATGAATGACCAAAGGGTATATCACTAACTGCCTATTATATATGAACTTCCTCTCCCATTTTCGACATAACGGCTGTGATTCCATGATTGTACAGGTTGCTCTCAATCCATTTACTGTTTTGATGTGTATGCAGGAAAGAATATTACCCCACAGTCAAAGATGCATGCATTTTTCATTGTATTGACAGGTACCAATGACCAAAGGGTATATCACTAACTGCCTATATAGATATGAATTTCCTCTCCAGTAATCGCCATAAGAACTGTTATTCCATGATTATATGGGATGTTCTTAATCCATTCTGTGTTTTAAAATAAAACTTGATGCTAATATCAATAATCATTGACTGCTGTTTTAATACAAGACAATAACTGCAAATAAGAGTGACTTTTAATAAAATAAGATGATAAATGTCTTTAAATAAATAAGATTATAAATTACATTAAAAAACAGATCTATGAGAATAAACATGTATATTAGTTATGTCAGAAAGCCAAGCTTTGGGCTCTGAGAATAATGTTCAAGTTTTGATTTAGATCAGGTTGTACCTCTGTGCAGTCTTATCTGCATTATTCATTTAAACCAATTACTCTAAACTTATCTATTTTAGCTTAAATCTTATTTTAATCACACTCCATGTCCTTGAGATACAACCAGTTCCCACTGGCACCAGAACAATAAAATATTATGTAGTAGCTCTATTATTACTATTATATAGACTATATAAATAGTAATTAATAGAGCTATCTACATATTATTGTTCTGGTGCCAGTGACCAGTTTCTTACGCCATTTGTGCAGAAAATCCCAGTCTTCACCGCTTCGAATTCAGAAAATATTTTGGGGATTTTCTATGCAACCGCATTTGACTTTTGTTAGGCCAATATTTGGGGGCAGAGGTTGCTTCTATGATTTTTTTTTTTCAAAGGGGCCAACTCCCCACTTATGTTGCGGAAAAAAGGAGCCATTAAGGCCGTTTTCAACAATTGTTTTTCAGTCATATCAGCGGCGACCAGTTCACTTACTCTTGCATTTCCTGGTTTTCCCACTCCAGTACACCGCACAACAGGCTGCTTTTCGCACTTAGACTGTTAAACAGACCATTGGTGAAAGAGCGAATGACGCAGGTCACAATGACTTTTGTTCAAACGTCAGAATTAATGTTGGGTCGAGCTGGGATTCAAACTCACAACACCCCTGGATTGACAGCCCGCTTCGCTACCGAGAGCTCGGCCATTTATATATAATGATAAAAGGTCAAATTAGTGACAAGTGCAATGTTACTTACATGAATCATGTTTTGGCCGCAGGGTGGGTTCCTTTAGTGCTCGCAGTGATCCTGACTCTACAATGTGCCTTGTTAAGATCCAATTTCGATAATTGGCACATCCTTTTTTACATGTAAAAATAATTTTTAATTTTGTTAAGAGCACACAGGAAAAGTCATGCCCATATAAATCCGTTTCGGCTCTTGAATTCACTGGGGACGTTTCATCTGTTGGGTTCGCTTAGTCTGTAAAAGATGTTAGTTTTAACTAAATGGCCATTATTCAGAAAATATCAATGTGTTTCACCACTAAAAAAATGGAGTGGATGTCATGCAGGCAGAAACGTAATATATTGCGTCATAAAATGTGTCAACAATCTGCACTTGAGGACTTCCAAGGAACATTTGCTATACATAGATTTACTTTTTCTTCTTATATAAATGTGCGGTTTTAGTGGGGCTTCAAGAATTCTGATGGGGGAATAATGGCTGTAGCGATTCCGAAATTTTAACGCAGTGTGCTCCTGTGTGATCAATGAACAGAATATTACCCTATGCATACATTTAGACATACATGAGCACGTCCCTGTGATTCAACTCTGTGTTGGTGTACTTGGGTAGAGACATAAATATACATGTCTCTGAATTGGGTCACAGGGTGTTTCGTGTAACCGCTATGTTCAGCCAATTATTGGGTAGTTGATCTTTGACAGTCCGAAGGAGTTTTTGTCAGAAGGACATACGACTTCAGCGAAGTCTGCGTAGAATTGAGGGTGAAACAAATTTACCCTTAAGAGCATCTTAGTGAAACCAGACAGTGAAACCAAAATTGGCTATAGACAGAACATACGTCAATGAATACAACCCATCGCTGATTCTCAGATTCACACTACAGCTTGATTTTATACCAACGCCAAAATAAAATTTATGTTATTCAATGGGAAACGAGAGCGATAAAAAATCTTACCTGACGCAAAGAAACTCGCAGCCGATTACGTTATGGTTGTCAGCCTTTAATGTAAACAGCACAGTTGTTCTAGTTATCTCGGGTACCGGCTGAATATGACGTCACCGGATGTGGATAATTGTCGGTCATGGTTCCCTGCTATGTTCTATGTAATTTTACTTGGAATTTCACGAGCAGGGCCATAGTAAAATTTTGCACCCAATTTTTTTCCATACTGATTATAGGAAATTTCCTATAATAAAGGTAATACCTAAGAACGAGCTGCGCTCGTTATTAGCTCCTATCTATAGATATGTTGATACTGCAGATAACTGTTTGTTTCAGTTGTTCTGTTTTTTCATGTTTTGACCATTTTAACTCTTTCAACCCTTTCCTCAAATGCTCTCTTTTCTGCAACAGTGGACTCTGTAACCATCTATGTAAATCAGAAATCTCTTAAAAATCTAATTAAACTGTCATATATGGAGATATTTTACATTTTCAATGGAGTATGTGAGACTATGTGAAGACAAATATATATAGTGAAAATTATCACTGGCTAATTTTCACTGATTTAAAACATTGAGTTTCTCAATAATCCTTTGAAAGTATGTTATAAACACATCTCTTTACCCTTTCCCACAAACAGGGGGCTTCTGAAAACTCTTCAGAAGATGACTTTTGAAAACATTTTTTCAATTCACTCAATGAACTATTGTGTTTGTTGAAATTCTTGGTATCGTATACGCGTATCTTGCTTGCTTTTCCGAATTTGTCGTTTTCAGTGGTTTTTACGAGCGCCGTACTGCTCACTCGGTACTCTATCGAATACACTTGTTACATACATCTTGTTAACAATAGGGTAGAATACAATCAAGAATTTCCCCTTTTTAAAATAGCTCAATCATACTTTGATAATACTGTATTTCAGGAAAGCATATTAGGGCATTCTCCTAGAAATGGCTGGCAAGTATTCTGGAACGAACCACAATCTACCAGTCTATGGGGTTCTAGCAATTGCAATGTAGAGATGACCCAGTTAACACCACCCAAACATGTGATTGCCTGTATGCGGATTCTCAGACAGTTATTTGTTTCTACCACCAAACAGAAATAAGTTTCACTTGATATGTTGTATGAATTGTATGGGATCATATTTATTATTCTCCATCGAATAACAGGAATTGGCCATTGATCGATCAGGCACATAATATATTCATGTAATTTGTGAAGACAAAGTACATCTCTGATGTCAATAAAGGATGTTGATTCTCATGACGATAGGACTAACTGAAGTCGTAAACACCTTTTTATGACCTGTAGGGAGCTAACGCAGGCACTGATCTAAAAAGCGTGAAGAAAATAGGGAAGGGCAACATTATCTAGATCAAATTAGTGTCTGACATATATACTGCTTGTGTCTGTCTTCGAAAATGCAAGTTCTATGATGTTTTAGTTTAAACATATTTATTTCTCTATGATTTTCTGAAAGACATATTAAGTTTACCAAGACCCTATTCAAAGGGTGACTTTAATACTTCCCTTTCTGTAGCTGAGAAGAGTGTGTTAATGCATCAAATTAAACTACTACAAAACCAAATTGTGAAATGTCAAGCTGACATTATTTCCCCTAAAACAAAATGAGTGTGAAAGATTTGAAATTGGAAATTAGCAAAGTCCAAGCTGGAACCAAACCATCAGATGTAGTGTATCAAAGATCTTAAGGTGAGAAATCATATGGGGTTGCTGGTGTAAAAAAGTACCATAAAACGTTTTCCTGGATATGTTTATCAGAATTAAAACTCAGACAATGCATTCAATAATGTCCAAGAACAATTAGCGAGTGTTACTATGAGAGCAGATCGGTCAAATTGGTTAATTTTGTTGAAGCGATCTTGATGAAGCATGAACATGAACTGGGTACAAGGGTAGGCAAGAAACACCCAATGGGAAATACCGACAGTGTGAAAAGTTCAATGAGCCTGCCTGAGAAAACCAATGATTACCTGGGAGTTCATTAATCTATCAGTTACGCACGTGATTGACCCAGTGACACAATACACATTTATTTTATCATCAAAATAGACCACAATGAGCATTTATTGGCGTGGAACGGAGAATGTGTCATGTTTAGGCCAGAACAGCTGTTGAGTAAATGAATACATTATAGAAGAATGCTTTGTTGATATTTGGTCGGATTTTTATATTTTGGGAGGTTGGTCAAATTGGAATCTCCAATGTGAAGCTTGGTCAATAAGGGAAATTATGAATATTGAAAATATGTTTAAGTACATAAGAGTTCTGAGACCCCGCCTTCTGGGACAGGCAGACATGAGATACCAAGGAATAAGACAGGAGAGAGAGAGAGAGAGAGAGAGAGAGAGAGAGAGAGAGAAAGAGAGAGAGAGAGAGATGAGAGAGAGAGAGGAGAGAGAGAGAGAGAGAAGGGAGCCGACGTGATTACTACATCGTGTAGGAGGTGTGTTGTGTGTGTGGTGTGTGTGTGAGAGAGGAGAGAGAGAGAGAGAAAAGTTACTGTGAGGTAGTTGTCATTCGTCATTGTGAGTATT
>JASEVX010000644.1:0-70836 GCA_031761405.1 Serripes groenlandicus
ATTGCATTTACAGTGATAGGCCTACTAAGAAATGTTTGCAATGTGAACAAAATTAAACAAACGATTACGCTACCTAGATCTATAGACTTTGCATTGTAGATCAAGAAAAACTAGTTGTAAATAAGTAAAAAATCCAATTGAATGAGTTGTTTAAAAACGTAAAATGGCATTATCTTCTACCACACGTGCTATTTTTTTCATGTCATTTGAATATCTAATTTTTTTAAGTTTTAAACTCTGAAAATTTGCTCTTATGCAGGCGTATGAAATTTTAAGCAAACTGCACTTCATTTCTTTTTATATTTTCGTTTCTATTGCAGGAATTGGAAAGGTTGTTTTCGGAACATTTCGCGTATTGTGTTGGGGAACCAACCACACGAAAGTGAGAATTCAGATGATTCCAATGTTAATGAAAACCCTGATCACATTGTACAAAGTAATGACGATTTAGTTAGAATAGGGGGATTTTTGCAAGAAGGCTTTGGATGTAAAAAAATATGTATTAAAGCAAACACCATTTATCAGCACATTTTGAATGAACGAGAAATGGAAAAGGAAGAGAAGGACATGTACATGATTAGTTCTATGATACATGGTGACAGGCAGGAACAAACAAAAAGGGGTGAGAAGCGGAAACGCTCTTGCGTTGCCTACTTATACAATGGTGTTTCAGTGTGTAGACCTGTATTTATGCTTTCGTTTGATGTAGGCAAGCATTCCCTGGCAGCACTGGTCTCTCATGTAAAGCAAGGAAATATTACTCCGAGAATTCATGGTAACCGGGTTAAAACACCCTCTCACACATTAAAACATGATGATGTCAAGAGTCGTCGAGTTCGTTCAGAACTACGCTGATACGTTCGTACTTCCTCAACCTGCCGCTCCACGTGGTAGAGATAATATACCCCCAATATATCTTGGGTCGGAAACGATGAAATATAAAGTTCATTTGGACTATATCACAAGTTGTGATGATGGTCAAGTTTGTGCTGTTAAGCAGAGTGTGTTTTATGAAATGAATGGAACAATTGCTTACCGTCCATCCGTATTGCTTCTCCTAGAGATGACGTTTGCTCCACGTGTGAAAAGCACAGGAAAAAAATTATGAATGCTGTTAAAGAACAAGAAAAAATCGATGCGACTTCACATTTTAGACTGCATGTCGAAACAGCTCAGAAAGAAAGACAAATTTACAACGAGTGCATCAAACGAGCAAAAGAGGCGCATAATGAGAATCCTGCAACACGCTTTAATCAATATACCTTCGACTTTAGTCAGGCAGTTTCAATACCCCACTATTCTAGACAGCTAGGACCAATTTATTTTGCGTCCTTACGCAAGGTCCAGGTATCTGGAGTTAGGATAGATGCCATGCCTAATCGAATGAACTTTCTTGTAGACGAAAACGAAACAATTGGGAAGGACGGGAAGCAAACACATGGTCCAAATGTAGTGATTTCGATGCTGGACTACATTTTAGAGACCCAAGGCCGAGAGGAAAGATCAATCTCTCTCCATGCTGATAATTGCCCAGGTCAACATTTGAATTATGAGCAATTCACAAGTATCATATTTCATGTCAACACTATATATAAGAACAAGAGTTGCTGCAAGATGGCGCGGGAATCAGCATTTTATGGCTTAAGAAATACTGTTTGATTCGAAAAACATGAAACCCGCTTTTAAATATATGATATAAATATATGATAGTTTTTTAGTTAAATACGTAAAATGAAAACAAAAAGTCCTTTTCCCAACGTGTTGACCTCGATCTCCCAAAAGTATTTTAAACGTTTGTCTGTGCGTCCTTTTTTCCCCTTAATATATTCTGAAAATCGCAAAATTTAGCACAACAACTTCGCATTTATGAAAATATTCCTATTTTCCTAATGTAACGGAAACGGGGTATAGGTTAAGCCTTGCTGTGGAAGCCGGCGTTTATAATGACGTTGGTATAGTGGTTGACCTTTGTGTAAAGTTAAGCAACGTTCATCGCGGTTTATGCCTGGATGGGTGACCCGCGATGGCTTAACGCAGGTACACATTACACATGGTGGCAGCGGTGTTATTAAATAACTATGGTTTTAATTTACATTTTAATTATAAAAGACTACTCGCATATAAATAGACTGGTTCACTAATCTTATTACTCTATTGCAAACTCGAATGAGAACCAGTCTAGTGACGAACTGCTACGGAAATATCCGATAGCTGACAGTAAAATACGGTGCATGCGCGATCAAGACGATTAACACGGCGCAAGTCCATTGCACCAGTGATAGTTCTTTCAGAACCAATATATGCACTGTTGCTGATGCACCTGCGCAATAAAAACATATCTCTATGAGTAACCACACATGTGTTACTATATTTTAAATACATTAATGTTACTATATTTTAACTACATTACGTTTATTACGTTTATTACGTTTACTACTTCTATTTCCTTGATCAAATGAATTGAGCATATTATCAAATAATAAATATCATTCAAATAGTTGTTGTTTAATGACTCAAGAATAGCTATAAACTACGATATTCATTTCAGTCACTTTTTTATATTGAAAACAAACATCACACAGAACATCACCTGCTGGGCTAAATTTAGTCTGCTATATACTTGTGTATAATTGTGTATGTTTATCACACATAACGGGTTCTATTGTTTTATTAAAGGAGATCAAACATTGAGACCATGGGTAGACTGGAACAGGAAGTACTAATCATGTTTAAATTAAAAACATATCGACTATCAATGAATCTCTTCCTTGGTTTCTAGAAAGTGTTAGTATTTCAAAACAACAATCAACGAACCGCGGACCATCATCATGCGAACTGGAAAATAATGGTGAACCTGATGTACGAGTCAACATCGTCCAACGTGGAGCAGACATATCTGACAACTTACCACCTGTGATTCGGCCTGGTGGATTGACTCGTCAATGCCAGGAGTATCTCTACAACAGTTAGACAGTATTTACTTCCAGAGAATCAACATGTCACATGTCCCGAACCGCATGACTAAGACGAATTTAAAAACATCCCCACATCTGTCAGATGGCCAATTTAAGTGTTTTATGTTGTAGTTGAACAATAATTATGATGATCATCAAAATAATTATAATAATGATACTACAGTCAAACCTGGTATAACCGACCCCCTGGTGTAAGCGACCACATTGAACTCCCCCCGATGTTATTTAGTCATAAATTAACCTGCATTAAGCGAGATCCTGCTGTCTGCGACCAACGGACACTATAACCATTCCCTTTTTAATAAAAATCCACGGTTCAGCGACCTTAAATCTAACAGTCAAATAAATCTTACACAACTGTCGCGTGTAAACCACACAGGTTTAAATTATCATCAAGCTGAAGGTGTTACATGTAAAATTACCCGAGGTCAAATTCTGCAGACGTGTATTAGAGTGGGTAAAAACAGATAATTGCCTTGTTAGCAGTTTGTATTTAATACACTTTAGCTACAGTTATTGTCTTTGTTATGACTCTCAAATACTGCAGATGTATCACAGTGGTAAAAGCCGATAATTACAGGTTTATCAGTTTGTACTTAATACACTTTAACGTCAATTATTGACCGTGTTAAATCACCCCGTGGATAGTTTTGGGATTGTTTGTGGATTAATTATGACAATTTTGGTCCGACTTTTTGATCTCTTTAATTGGATCTGTTTGATTTTTGCTTTCTAATGGTGATAGCACATTTATTTAATCGGCTCTTTTATTAGATTTAATTAGCAAATCTGAGGACACTTTTTTAGTAAGAAGTAGTGCTCTATTCTTCTACTGAACATACATGTACATATCCTTTTCATGTTATAGTTAAACAAGAACATCAAATAATAAATAATAAATAACAATCAAGTTTGTGATTAAATTTATATATGTTTTATTTATCAACTTACACTTTTGCAAATAAATATTATTAATATTGAAATAAAATATAAAATTAGAAGAACAACAAAATGTTTATTGTTATTTATTCTTTAATACCAATACATGTACATGTATAATGTAGTATACATAAGACCCAAAAAAAGAAAAATACATTTGTACCTCAATAAGAGACCACCTGTGTTAAGAGACCACTTATAGCATTTCCCTTGGGTGGTCTTGTAACCCTTTCCCTCATATAGACGCTTTCTGATGCCTCTGCAGCAGACGGCTTTTTGAAAACATAGTTACAAAAGAAGAAATTGCACAAAACGTGCAATTTCTCCTTTTGCCACAATGTTTTTTCACTTTTTGTCATAGGTTATCCATTCAATTATGGAGATTTTCTATGTTCTGACAAAATATGTTCAAAGTTGTCTGCTGCAGAATTGTCGTATGAGGGAAAGGGTTAATACAAGTTTGACTGTACTTTGTTTTAATTTATTTATTTTCATGACGGGACTCGAACGCGGAATTACTACTACTACTAATAACAATAATATAAGAAAGGAAAAAAATGAATACAAGTAAAGTAAAAGCCTCTGTATTTAACTATAAATCGGGAACAAAATGTTAACATACGTGTACATGTGTGTATGTATTAGCATGACTATGGTACATATATACTGTTCAAGTTCGATGTAGTTATTCATTTACAGTTTAACTTATACATGAGAAGTCTTAAAGATAACGAACACAATTTTAAATACATATAGAATAACCGTATTAGCTCAAACATAAAATGAACGTTTGTTTAAACGGCGAGATTCTTCGAGCGTCGACTGTAAAGAATATGCAAATGACGTCGACATCAATTCAGCTATTAGTAACACTTGTGTCAATATGTACCATACGAAGCTGTTGTATATATATATCAAACTAAAGCAGACAGGTTGAAATATATGAAAATATAAAAATCTGAAAATCGTTTCTATTTTTCAGATTCTTAGTTAAGAATTAATGGAGGCAGCTAGAAATTTCATGTCAGGTCATCAAACATTGCATGATTGTAAAACGTTTCTTAAACCAATGGTTAGAATTCACATCAGTCTATCTCAATAGTCTTTGAAATGGAACACATTTGTAGACATATTCGCTTAAACAGTTTATTTTACAATGATTGTGTTCTTAAAATTATCACTTTTGATTTTTGCTTCCTGGATGGTCTCATTTTACCAGAGTTATCATTGAGTGTTCAGGGAGGTCCAAAAATTAAACCCCATTGTTTACATTTGATTCAAAGGAATACAGTTGAACGCTATATATTATACTTTCGTTCAAAATTAATCTTTAAGCACTGACAATCTGGGTTCATATAGCAAATCAAAAACCCAAATCAAAGTACCGTCAGGAGTCGGGTGAACTGGGACATAGAGACAACGAGTCGGGGACCAGTTAAGTTAATGCAGAGGAAATTGGGCAAAGACAACATAACAAGTGTAAGAATCTGCGTGCACTAAACATAAGAGCCTGGGAAAAAATTACAGTAGTAAATGTTATCGTTGTTCTTCGTGTATCTAAGTTAACATATACTTTGATTATTTGGTAAACTTTAAAGGGAACCATCCAACACAAATTGCTTTCTTTACATAGAATTTAAAGATGTAACTTAACAAAAAATATAACAACAATGATGTAACAATAGAAGTAACTACCCATCACTTGCTAATAGATCAATTAAGTCGACATTAAAATGTCTTTAAATGCTCAAGTTTACTAGTTTTCACAAGCAAATAATCAAATAACTTTGTATTTACAAATAATGTGAGTACTATTCACAGACTATTTCTGTCAAATCTTATACAAAGTTAAATTATACATACCTTCCATGTGCTCATTCCTTTGTCGAAATTTGAAGTCTGGTATAATTCTCTGGATGACTCCACCAGATCCACTGTGCCTGTAATGAGTAACAGATGTTTCTGTACCAACTATGATTTTGTTGAATTTATTTTTTCATTTATCTGATATCTCATAAGCCATTTATCATTTTCCAATACTGATTTCAAAATTTAATTAATTGTATCTTTGTGATATATTATGGACACAGGAATGATTTCTCCCTGTTAACCCTTTCCAATATACAACACTTCTGCAACACAACAGACGACTTTGAAAACATACCAGAAATTGTTTGGAAACTCCCGTTAAATGAAAGTACAACAAGCAAATTCATGAAATTTATATCCCCTGCTTGCAGGAAATATTGTAGGAAAATGTTGAGGTTAGGTTTAAACATGTCAGTAGTCTTTTTATTGAACATGTATTACAGGGTAAATTAAACGAACTTGGCCTAGGTTGTTACCAAGTTTGTGGCAGTTATTGCACGGAAACAGCAAACCGAAAGTGAAAATCGAACTAGGCCTAGCCCTTAAGGCATTTAACCTTGTTACCAAGTTTGAAAAAAAACGGTTCACATTTATGGCAGTTATTGCACAGAAACAACAAGAATTTGTTAAATAAAGGGCCATAACTCCACCGAATAAAGTCCACCGAAAATGACGATCGAACTTGGCCTAGCCTTTAAGGCATTTAACCTTGTTACCAAGTTTGAAAAAAAAAACGGTTCACATTTGTGGCAGTTATTGCCACAAACAGCAAGAAACGACATTTTTTGTTAAATAAGGGGCCATAACTCCATTGAATAAAGTCCACCGAAAGTGACGATCGAACTTGGCCTAGCCCTTAAGGCATTTAACCTTGTAACCAATTTTGAAAAAAAAAACGGTTCACATTTGTGGCAGTTATTGCACGGAAACAGCAAGAAACAACATTTTTTGTTAAAGAAGGGGCCATAACTCCACCGAATAAAGTCCGCTGAAAGTGACGATCGAACTTGGCCTAGCCCTTAAGGCATTTAACCTTGTTACCAAGTTTGAAAAAAAAAAAATCACATTTGTGGCAGTAATTGCACGGAAAGAGCAAGAAACAACATTTTTTGTTGAATAAGGGTCCATAACTCCACCGAATAAAGTCCCACGAAAGTGACGGTCAAACTTGGCCTAGCCCTTAAGGCATTTAACCTTGTTAATAAGTTTGAAAAAAAAAAAAAAATTGTGGCAGTTATTGCACGGAAACAGCAACAAACAACATTTTGTGTTAAATAAGGGGCCATAACTCCACTAAATAAAGTCCGCCGAATGTGACAATCGAACTTGGCCTAGCCCTTAAGGCATTTAACCTTGTTACCAAGTTTGAAAGTAAACGGTTTACATTTGTGGCAGTTATTGCATGGAAACAGCAAGAAACGACATTTTTTGTTAAAGGAATACGCTTGGCTGAGTCTAAACTATATCCCTTAATAGCCCTACAGTAATGCATCATTTTGATGTAATTAATTTTGTTTTATATGCTGTAACTACCAAGATATATGCTTTTAAAGTTTGTGTTTTCACGTCGTGTCGATCAGCTATGGGCGCCGCCATATTGGTCTATTTATAGCTTACTGTGACGTCATAACCCCTCATTCGTTTTTCACTATAGGTACAGATTAGAAAATTTTCAGATCGCCATCTTATCTTTTAAACAGTCAAAACGTCGAATTGATAAACAAGAAAAAACGGGTGTCAAAACGTCGAAAAGGAAAATGTATAGAATAATTCTTATATATGCTGTTTTATAAAGTTTTACCGCACAATGTGATAAGACAATACTACAATTAAATAAAATATCTTTAGTCATATACGAAACGTACATTTTCGAAACTTTTCTGTCAATGCAATTATAAAGGAGAAATTAAATAAAAGGAATAAACAAGAACACATCAATGAATGATTAACTTTTAATTTTAGTTATAAACCGATTAAAGTAATGACGCCTTCTTAATATTTTCAAAGCTGCAACAAACATTACACATTTTTAATAATCGGTACGACAATATAAAGAACCATGCACTTATTACACATATAATATTCATAATTGCCACAGCAATTTATTTTTTAAAACTGCAACAAACAAATTCATTATGCCATCGCTTTATTCTTTTTATTTATTTACACAACTCTTATTGAATAGATCTATCACAATTAACTACAAACTGTTTATTTTACGGCATAGTATAAAGACAATATATTTTCCTTTTGACTATATATATATTCTCATTTTCGACGTTTTGACTCCCATTTTGTTCTTGTTTCTTAACTCGACGTTTTGACCGTCACCCTCTTATAATTATGGAGTACGAAGTAGACGAGATTATCGCATATAATTTTGAACCAGAGTATTCAGATATCGAACTTTTGGAAATGGAAAGGAATAATGTGTATCAAGAAGTGGAGATCGCACAAGTCCCGACTTCTAAGGAGGAGTTTTGTTCATGCTATAATTGCATCGTAATGCCGTTACCAGACGAAAATGTATGTTGCAAGGAGAGCAATTTAACCATCGGGAGTATTGATGATCATCTTTGCATATCAGAGATGCCTAACATTCAGCCTGTTGTCTTGAACAGATACGTTCTAGAGGTTGCCTTCATTCAGATTATGGCCTTTAGGAGAAGCAATGCACGAGCACCAGATCAACTGTCGAACACGTAGGTGTAAACTTTATATGTGTGGCCGATACATTATTATATCATTCCTTTTTTCAGTCCATATCTGTGTGTGAATCATATAATGTTGTATAAATTTATAACTACCGCATGCATAATATAAACGTATTATAGATATGCTTGTAGTAGTAATAATATTACCCCGTGAATGCTATTATCATAATATTTCGAAAGGTTTTTTTATGATAATCATAATGTACAATTTATTGAACTTTAATCAAAGGACTTAAAATAATGAAACAAAGAGCATTGAACATAATAATAATATATTATTCTTTTATAAAGCATATTATTTACGAAAACAAACATACAAATTAATGCATTTTAATTTGAAGTCAATAATTATGGTTCTCCTTTTTTGAGATTTCAGATATACATGGTGCATTTGACCAGGTTTATGTGACAATAAAAAGAGGACAAAATGTGAAAAAATTACCAAAATAATGTTCTAGTCCGAGATTGACCCTAAGACAGTAAGAGATCCCAGTCAGCTAACCCTTTTCAACATACAAAACATTTGCAGTATACAAGTATGAAAACAAAGCCGCATAAATATTGAAAACCTCTTAAACCCTTTCCCTAATATGATTTTGTCCAAACATAGAAAATGTCTAAAATGATATGGATAACCTATGAATTAAAGTGGAAAACATGGTGGCAAAAGGAGAAATTTCATGTTTTGTTCAATTTCTTCTTTTGTCACTATGTTTTCAAAAAGCTGTCTGCTACAGAGGTGTCAGAAAGATTCTTTATGAGGGAAAGGGTTAAATGAAGGTGTCTTTTTTTAATAGGGTTGAACATATTGTGGCAAATACCACAAGTTCTGCATGAAAAAGTATGACAATCGATTTAACAGTGAACAAATATATCCAAGCATTGCAAATGTATACTAGTTTTCTCTGTATTTCAGGCAATACAGACTGAGTGCATACAGACAGTTTGTCGGATTGATGTTGAGGGGCGAACGACTAGGAAAGGGAAACAGAGTAGTCATACCAGCATGTGTCGTATCCATGATCCGGGAAGCTTTCCCATCACCCACATACTCTGGATTTAAAACCAGTTTGAACAGTGTGCATGAACTGTTTTAGGAAACACTTTGAATTCTTTTCAGAGACTGATACAATGTATTCAATATTATTATACTTCATGTGGCTTTGTAATGTTAAATTCTTATATACCCATCATGGGCAATTTCTTACGGTCTTATGCTAGCAGTACGTTTTTGACCGGTTAACATTATACTGTTACATGGCATGCACGTGTATGACATCTTTTCAAACAATAACGTCACGATTCAGACAATTATTTTTATTCAACTCTTGCCATGCAGTTAGTAAATAAAGTTGATAAAAATCAATTCTTGTTCAACTGAACCTATCTAGTTATTTATTATATTATATCTATATTTCCTCCGATCATCGAAGATAGTACAAAGTACAAAGAAACAAAACAAAGGTTAACAGAGAAGGTTGACATAAACATTGAACAAAAAGTGACAAACATTGAATATTAAACAGATTTACACGGACATTATTCATTTCGTAAAATTGATTGAAATTCACCTATACATCGACACATGTGCAGAGAAATATGCTTCAGAAGCTCTGCACATGTGCAGTGGCATTTGTCAATAGACACAGATATATACATTTAGTAGGCTACACTTACATTCATTAACGTTATAAACGCGACAAATACAGAGGTAATGTTTGTGAAAACTCTGGATATTCTGCTCGGATGAGCCAGGGACACTATATACAGGGATATGAAGCGAATCGATAAGCTCCGTTATCTTCGCCTCGCTGTAAGAAAAGCGGTCATTAGCCGCTCTGGTCATTATCCACTTCGTACATTCATTTCCGCGATGGCTATCGATGTAGATAGACGGATGTTTTATTAAAATTAATAAGTTTAAAAAGGAATAACCGAGAATGTAAGTACATAACATAATTTCTATCTTTTTTTCTTACATTTACGTTAATTTTGAGCTTGTATTTAAACAAAAAATGATAGTTATTGCAACGAGTTTTTGAAGTCGATATTTTCCACAAAATTGTGGTCAAAAAATTCAAAACGAAGAATATAGGCTATGTGGGGGACCGCTATGTGTTCTATATTGCCGTTATAAACACATTTCAATGTTATATTATAAAAGATCATTGGCCAAACTGTGTCCCTATTATTTTAATATAGCTGATGTTTGCCGGAAATTTTCTAGAATTGTTTGTGAAAACTTGTGAAAAAATGCGATGAATTTTAAAAAAGATGACGACCATTTTGTCAAAATAACGAATCGGGGCTATGCAAAACACCATTTACTGTTCAATGTGGCCTTTGTAAATACATTGAAAGGTCAGATTGTAAAAGTTAAATGATCAATCTTGGTTTAAATTATTTTTACAAATCTGTTGTATGCAATGAAGAATCTAATATTGTCAGAGAAAAAATGATAAAAAATGCGATGAAATTTAACAAAATTGTGGTCAATAAAGTCAAAACGAAGAATATAGGCTATGCGGGGGACCGCCATGTGTTCTATATTGCCGTTATAAACACATTTCAATGTTATATTATAAAAGATCATTGGCCAAACTGTGTCCCTATTATTTTAATATAGCTGATGTTTGCCTGAAATTTTCTAGAATTGTTTGTGAAAACTTGTGAAAAAATGCGATGAATTTTAAAAAAGATGACGACCATTTTGTCAAAATAACGAATCGGGGCTATGCAAAACACCATTTACTGTTCAATGTGGCCTTTGTAAATACATTGAAAGGTCAGATTGTAAAAGTTAAATGATCAATCTTGGTTTAAATTATTTTTACAAATCTGTTGTATGCAATGAAGAATCTAATATTGTCAGAGAAAAAATGATAAAAAATGCGATGAAATTTAACAAAATTGTGGTCAATAAAGTCAAAACGAAGAATATAGGCTATGCGGGGGACCGCCATGTGTTCTATATTGCCGTTATAAACACATTTCAATGTTATATTATAAAAGATCATTGGCCAAACTGTGTCCCTATTATTTTAATATAGCTGATGTTTGCCGGAAATTTTCTAGAATTGTTTGTGAAAACTTGTAAAAAAATGCGATGAATTTTAAAAAAGATGACGGCCATTTTGTCAAAATAACAAATAGGGGCTATGCAAAACATCAATTACTGTTAAATATTGCTGTTATAAACACATTCAAAGGTCAGATTGTAAATGTTAAATGATCAATCTTGGTTTAAATTATTTTACAAACCTGTATGTATTCAATGGAGAATCTAATATTGTCTGAGAAAAAATGCGATGAAATTTTAAAAAAATGGCGGACATTTAGAAAAATAACGAATCGGGTTTATACAAAACATTATTTGCGGTTCTATATTGCCAATATATATACATTTAAAGGTCAGATTGATAATGTTGAATGATCAATGTTGGTTTAAATTATTTTCACAAACCTGTTGTATGCCGAGATTCACCTAGAATTGTTTGAGAAAAACTGAGAAAAACGCGGATAAATTTTAACAAAGGGCGACCAATTAATGAAAATTATGGGTACCTAGATTTGTGTGTAACTTTCCAACAATTAATTCATGATATAAGGTTTTTAATCAATGAAATATATCCCTGTTTTAACAACGAAGGCAAAGTGTATAATCATTATTCAATGTTAATTTATTTCAGAATGGGCAAACTTCATGGCAGCAGAAGGGGACGAATTGGCAGGAGGCCAAAGAAAACGAAAAACAAATGCACTCCTTTAGCAAAGAAAGCTAGGAAATCAATAATTATATGATATACAGTATAATATTAAAACATTGGTACATGTACATGAATGAATGTATATACGTAACATGTATTAAAATATTGGTATATGAATGAAAGTGAAAGTTAACCCTTTCTCACATAAAACAAATCTGCAGTAGACGACCTAGAACATCATAGACAAAATATCAAAGAACAAGTGTTGAATAAAGTTAAAAACATTGTGACAAAAGGAGCCATTATGAACAATTTCTCCTTTTGTTGTACTGTTTTCAAAAGTCGTGTGCTGCATCCAAAAATGATTGTCAAGATTCTTGAGCATTTTTTTTCCTTTAAAAAAATGGTTTGCCCTTTTTTATTAAATCATAATTACATTTACAATCTTAGATATATTTGCAAAATAAATGGCCAAGTATGAATTCGAATTTGTCTGCTGCAGATGTTTGAATGTCGAGAAGGGTTATTAATAAGAGTTTAATTACCAATTAGCCCATTTCCCTGTATGAACAATGAAAGGGTTATAAAACCAATTAATTAGTATGTAACCAACACATATGGAACACGACAGGAACACGACAGGAAATGATTGCATAATGTTACATAACATAAGTCACCCTGCCATCTGGTCAGTGTGATATTATAGACCTCTTTAGAATTGCATATATTTTATTGTTTTGGGCCACCTCAATCAAGAGATAATCTCATGTTTTCAATAACAATCTGTTTTTCCATCAAACGATTTTTTAATAAAAAAATAATGTATTGTAATAACCAGTTATTGTTTTTATTTTGAAAAGATTAAAATACCACTTGACTAAGACTTCTTGATAAAGAATAAATTATTTTACACAAATTTGAATCTTTTGTCTATATTTTGTGTCCCTGGTTACTGTAAAGAGCGCTAGCAAATCAACGAAAACAGCCGTATTTGCACGCAAGTTACCGTTATCATACGCAAGTGAAGGTCTAATTATCACCAGCTTGCATTGAAATCATTTAAAAAACAAAAGGACGGAGAATATCAAAGCAGACCTCTAAATTTATCTTTTAATATGATAATTATAAGGTCATATTTGGACAGCTTTTTTAACCCATTAGTAAATATCTCTCTTTCGACGTTCTCAAATATCAGGGAGGTACACGCAGTGTCATGAACCCCTAAAACAGCAATTTTTTTTTACTTCGCTTGGAACTTTTTAAAGAATTCGAAGAATCGTGGCAGGTATATATGAAATAAATATGCTGGGAGTCTATATTTTGTGTCCCTGGTTACTGTAAAGAGCGCTAGAAAATCAACGAAAACAGCCGTATTTACACGCAAGTAACCGTTATCATACGCAAGTGAAGGTCGTTATCTATCGGAATGGGTAAATCAAAATGGCCGATACCTGTACGAAGTGAGGCCAACATATTACTGATAAGGCTGATGAAACCGCACGCGTTTCATATCCCTGTAATATAGTGTCCCTGGATGAGCAGAGCCACCAGAGTCTTCACTGTTCGCCGGATATATTCTTATATACCCCTAAGGAGCACCTCATCGAAACGAAATATGAAGTGATCCGAAGGGCAGTAGCAAATGTACAAATGAGAAGATCTAACAGAGGAATTTACAGACAGATGATCAACAAAGGGTGAGAAGAAAAGATATACATACATATACATCAACACATATATACATATACATACATACTCATGTCTATATATATACATGTACACATACACAGATACACACATGTACGCATGATTAAACAGACGCATACACATAGACATATGCGTACATATCAAGTGCGCCTACACACACTATTTCTCAGTACATTATGTATGTAGCGAATACACAATTGAGTATAAAACATAGTGACAAAAGAAGAAATTGCACAAAACAAGCATGTTCTCCCTTTGTCACAATGTTTTCCACTTTTAGTCATAGGTTATTCATTCAATTATCCATTTTGACAAATAATGTTCACAGTCGTCTGCTGCAGAATTGTCGTATGAGGGAAGGGGTTAAGATAACTTCTCAAACATTGTGGCAAAAGGAAATTTAACTCCTAATAGGCTGTTTACCCAAAATTTGCTTAGATGTTTTCAAAGTGGTCTCCTTGAATTAAAATGGGGATATGCATGAATGATTTTGATATTTATATGACTGTAAAAAAGAATGAAAATCAGGAGAAAGTAAAATATAACATTTATTGTTATTATCAACTGATTTATTTTTAATAAATTTTCTTGCTTATAAATGGCATTTCTTTTAATTACAAAAAAAACTACAAAAATTTATGACCCATGCTGTGCAGAGGGTGGTGTGCTTGGACTGACCCTTGCATAACAAAAGAATACTATCATTGATTGACAGTACTTTATGGTTGGCCCCCTGCTGTGTGACCATCTGGCTGTGATGTACAGGCACACTAGTGTGTTTTATGACACTTTGATGTAATCTTATCAGCTTGTAAGTTACTTGATGATGATGATTTTGATTTGACAATTTTTATAATTTTGAAGAAAACAAATGATTTATAAATAATAGTGATTCTCTATTCCAGTAAAACAGTGTTTCTTAACTGAAACTGTCCATATAATGGAATAATATTTATTTATAAAAATATCCTTTATTGAGAGTTTCTGTATTTTGGATTTTATAATTTCAAAGTCATATGCTGTAGATTATAAAGAATTATATTTTAATTTATGCTAATTGTTCTGTAGAACTAACCTTTTCTGTGATGATGCAGACTTCAAGATACAAATAACAATGGTGACAAAAGAAGAAACTTCACTTGAATTCTCTATAAAACAGTCTTCCGTAAAATGATCTTCACACACTACCATATGTTTATAGTCACGAAATGTTTCAATCCGAAGTTTTCCATTTTTCAAATTGTCAATCCATTTTTTGCACAATTTTCTCTCTTCAATTCCCTTTTCAGGTTTCGGAAACCGAAAGAAGCTTTTCTTGCCATTTCCCTGTCTGTTTGTGCAGTGAATTGCCTGGCACTGAGGCATTGTTCATTCGCTTGTACAAATTCCAGTAACAAAACTGTATGGTTTTCGTAACACTACCCCACCCACAATATCCTTCACGAAGGGGTCATGATTTAGTCGATTTAGTACACTACAGAAACAAATATATGCACCAAGAACTCTTATTTGAGCAAGTAATTTTACGTTAAAGTATTTCACAAACTATTGTAAATTCTTTTTATAGTTACGATGTTTAATTTTTAATTTCGACCACCGGCTACGTGTATACTTTACTGTGTGATAAATGAACCGATGAGGGGTTATGACGTCACGATTCTTATCAGAATGTCTCGCGATCGACTGATAAGCAAACAATGGCCGCGCCCATTACCGGAACCGAAAAGCACTTTTAGTCGTCTTAAAATTGCAATTTCTTGATTATAAGGTGTTTGTTAATGAAATGCATCTAAAATAAATTTAGTTGAGATCGATATCTTTCATATCAAAGCGGGTTGTTTTCAGCCGAGCGTTGTCCTTTAAATAAGGGGCGAAAAAAAAAACGGTTCACATTTGTGGCAGTTATTGCACGGAAACAGCATGAAACGACGTTTTGTGTTGAATAAGGGGCCATAACTCCACTAAATAAAGTCCGCCGAAAGTGACGATCGATCTTGGCCTAGCCCTTAAGGCATTTAACCTTGTTACCAAGTTTGAAAAAAAACGGTTCACATTTGTGGCAGTTATTGCATGGAAACAGCAAGAAACGACATTTTTTGTTAAATAAGGGGCCATAACTCCACCAAATATAGTCCGCTGAAAGTGACGATCGAACTTGGCCTAGCCCTTAAGGCATTTAACCTTGTTACCAAGTTTGAAAAAAAAAATTCACATTTGTGGCAGTTATTGCACGGAAACAGCATGAAACGACGTTTTGTGTTAAATAAGGGGCCATAACTCCACTAAATAAAGTCCGCCGAAAGTGACGATCAAACTTGGCCTAGCCCTTAAGGCATTTAACCTTGTTACCAAGTTTGAAACAAGAGGGCCATGATGGCCCTGGATCGCTCACCTTTTTTTTTTTTTCAATTTAACTTTATAAGCCCCGCTCCCTGCGGCCATAGTTTCCGACCAATCAACTTGGCTTGAAGGAATCTGATAGAGGGTCACCCTAGGAACATTTCTACAAAATTATTTGAAAATCGGCCTGACACTTTCGGAGAAGAAGATTTTTTAAGTTTTCACTATAGCCATATAAGGCAAAATAGCCCCGCCCCCCCCCCTGGCAGCCATGTTTTTCGACCAATCAACAGGGCTTGAAGGAATCTGATAGAGGGTCACACTAGGAACATTTCTACAAAATTATTTAACAAGAGGGCCATGATGGCCCTGGAATCGCTCACCTGTTTTTTTTTTTTTTACTTTAGCTATATAAGCCCCGCCCCCTGGCGGCCATAGTTTCCGACCAATCAACTTGGCTTGAAGGAATCTGATAGAGGGTCACCCTAGGAACATTCCTACAAAATTATTTGAAAATCGGCCTGACACTTTTGGAGAAGAAGATTTTTTTAAGTTTTCACAATAGCCATATAAGGCAAAATAGACCCGTCCCCCCTGGCGTTCATGTTTTTTTACCAATCAACATGGCTTGAAGGAGTTTGATAGAGGGTCATCCAAGGAACATTTCTACAAAATTATTTGAAAATCGGCCCGACACATTCGCAGGAGAAGATTTTTTAAGTTTTCACTATAGCCATATAAGGCAAAATAGCCCCGCCCCCTGGCGGCCATGTTTTTTGACCAATCAACATGGCTTGAAGGAATCTGATAGAGGGTCATCCAATGAGCATTTCTACAAAATTATTTGAAAATCTGCCAACCAGATTTTTTAAGTTTTCACTATAGCCATATAAGGCAAAATAGCCCCCCCCCCCCCCCCTGGCGGCCATGTTTTTCGACAAATCAACATGGCTTGAAGGAATCTGACAGAGGATCAGCCAAGGAACATTTCTACAAAATTATTTGCAAATCTGCCAACCAGTTTGGGAGAAGGAGAATTTTTAAGTTTTTTTCATTTCGTTGCCATGGAAACCAGAATTATGCATGGATCCCAAAAATTTGAAGGAAATCTGGTGAGGTCATTGAGAGGATGCTTTCTGTGAAGTTTCATCCCAATTGACCCACTGGTTACTGAGGAGAAGAAGTTGACGGACGACGCACGATGGACGCCGGACAAAAAGCGATCACAATAACTCACCTTGAGCAAAGCTCAGGTGAGCTAAAAAAACGGTTCACATTTGTGGCAGTTATTGCACGGAAACGAAGTGTGACAGACAGACAGACAGACGGACAGACAGACAGACGGACGGACAGACGGACAAACCGAAATTAATAACCCCCCTTTTTTTCTTCGAAAAAGCGGGGGATAATAATTGAATAAAGTTGAAAACACGGTGACAAAAGGAGAAATTGTCTGAACTATCTCAAAATATCATGCATGTTTGTCTCTACTTTCAGAATTATGCATGGATCCCAAAAATTTGAAGGAAATCTGGTGAGGTCATTGAGAGGATGCTTTCTGTGAAGTTTCATCCCAATTGACCCACTGGTTACTGAGGAGAAGAAGTTGACGGACGACGCACAACGGACGACGGACGACGCACGATGGACGCCGGACAAAAGGCGATCACAATAACTCACCTTGAGCAAAGCTCAGGTGAGCTAAAAAAACGGTTCACATTTGTGGCAGTTATTGCACGGAAACGAAGTGTGACAGACAGACAGACAGCAAACAGACAGACAGACGGACGGACAGACGGACAAACCGAAATTAATAACCCCCCTTTTTTTCTTCGAAAAAGCGGGGGATAATAATTGAATAAAGTTGAAAACACGGTGACAAAAGGAGAAATTGTCTGAACTATCTCAAAATATCATGCATGTTTGTCTCTACTTTCAATCTTATTTCTCCAATGTACAGTCTAAACTATTGATTTTTATATGGCATTTTCTGCTTCGAGAATTCCCGAAGATTGTGAAACCTGGATCGTTTTAATGATACAGAGGTGATTATATAGTGGGAAGTTTGAAAACTGTTTTCTGCCAGGTCTCTCTTATTGTATGTATTAGGAAATGAGCCCTTTTCCACAGAAAACAAATCTGCAGAATAGTTTTTATAACAAGAGGCCCCTGAGGGCCTATGCTCTACTGGGATAGTTCTTTGGTCACTTTTAATCCAGAGCATGTATGTATGGTGAAGATCGGATAGTAAATGGAGGCTCTATTGTGTTCACAAGCTGTTTTATAGCAATTTTGAAAATTTCAAGGGCCATAATCCAGTCTGTATGGGCGGATCTGGCTGGTTTTCGAAAGGAACCAAGCTCTCATCAATATTTAACTACCATCTAAGTTTGGTGAAGATCTGATAGTAAATGGAGGCTCTGTTGTGTTCACAAGCTGTATTATAGCAATTTTGACAATTTTAAGGGCCATAATTCAGTTTTGCATAGGCGGATCTAGCTGGTTTGCGAAAGGAACCGAGCTATCATGGATATCTAACTACTGTATAAGTTTGATGGAGATACAATCAAAACTGAAGACTTTATCGCGTTCACAAGCTGTATTATAGCAAATTTGACAATTTCAAGGGCCATAATCCAGTCTTGCATGGCCGGATCTGGCTGGTTTGCAAAAGGAACCAAGCTCTCATCAATATTTAACTACTATCTAAGTTTGATGATGATCGGATAGTAAATGGAGGCTCTATTGTGTTAACAAGCTGTATTATAGCAATTTTGACAATTTCAAGGGCCACAACTCAGTCATGCAAGAGCACATCTGGCTGGTTTTCGAAAGACACCGAGCTCTCATCAATATTTTACTACTATCTAAGTTTGGTGAAGATCAGATAGTAAATGGAGCCTCTATTGTGTTCACAAGGTCTACTATAGCAATTTTGACAATTTCAAGCGCAATAATCCAGTCTACATGGGTGGATCTGACCGGTTTGTGAAAGGAACCCAGCTCTCATCAATATTTAACTACTATCTAAGTTTGGTGAAGATCAGATAGTAAATGGAGGCTATATTGTGTTCACAAGGTCTACTATAGCAACTTTGACAATTTCAAGGGCCACAGCTCAGTCATGCAAGAGCACATCTGGCTGGTTTTCAAAAGGTACCGAGCTCTCATCAATATTTAACTACTATCTAAGTTTGGTGAAGATCAGATAGTAAATGGAGCCTCTATTGTGTTCACAAGCTCTATACTAGCAATTTTGACAATTTCAAGGGCCATAATCCAGTCTACATGGGTGGATCCGACCGGTTTGTGAAAGGAACCCAGCTCTCATCAATATTTAACTATCTAAGTTTGGTGAAGATCAGATAGTAAATGGAGGCTATATTGTGTTCACAGGGTCTACTATAGCAATTTTGACAATTTCAAGGGCCACAGCTCAGTCATGCAAGAGCACATCTGGCTGGTTTTCGAAAGGCACCGAGATCTCATCAATATTTAACTACTATCTAAGTTTGGTGAAAATCAGATAGTAAATGGAGCCTCTATTGTGTTTACAAGCTCTATACTAGCATTTTGACAATTTCAAAGGCCATAATCCAGCCTTGCATTGGCGGATCTGGCTGGTTTGCAAAAGGAACCGAGCTATCATCAATATTTAACAACTATCTAAGTTTGGTGAAGATCGGATAGTAAATGGAGGCTCTAGTGTGTTCACAAGCTGTATTATAGCAATTTTGACAATTTCAAGGGCTATAATCCCGTGTTGCATGACCGGATCTTGCTGGTTTGCAAAAGGAACCAAGCTCTCATGGATACCTATCTACTGTGTAAGTTCGGTGAAGATCAGATAGTAAATGGAGCCTCTATTGTGTTCACAAGCTCTATTATAGCAATTTTGACAATTTCAAGGGCCATAATCCAGTCTTGCATGGGCGGATCTGGCTGGTTTGCAAAAGGAACCGAGCTCTTATGGATATCAAACTACAGTATAAGTTTGATGAGATACAATCAAAACTGAAGACTATCGCGTTCACAAGCAATTGTTTATGGATGCACGGACACCACACCACGGCATAAGCTCTTCTGGCCTTTGGCCAGTAGAGCTAAAAATCTTGACAAAAATAACCATTTCCCACATTCACAAATTGGCAGCAGACGATTTTGAAAACAACTAGACAAAAATACGGAAAATTGCTATACAATGTAAATGAAAGAAAATTCTCAAATCAAGATGGAAACAGTGGCAAAAGGACAAAATACTAATAATGACCAATTTCTCCTATTGCCACAAATTTTTCAAAGGTCATCTGCTGCAGATAAATCAAATTGTGTCTGCAAGTGGGAAAGGGTTAAGAATAATATCAGGTAATGTGTTCAGGCGAGACTAGACTTGACTGGTTTCATTAAACAGTTTAATCAGAGGGAAATAATCTGATGTTAAATGCAAACACAATGTTTTCAATTAATATGGATTTAACCAATATATTTATTTTCTAAGCCATCAAATAAATAAAGAAGAACAAGAGGGCCATGATGGCCCTATATCGCTCACCTGATTTAATAGAACTTCAATAGTTTTCAAAGTTTTTACTCTTTTTAGGAAAAACAAGCTCCGCCCCCTGGCGGCCATGTTTTTCAACGGATCAAAAATATTTAAACAATCTTGGTAAAGGGTGCCCCAAGGAACATTTGTGCAAAATAATTTTTAAATCGGGCCAGTACTTTTGGACAAGAAGATTTTTAAAGTTTTAACAATGCACATATAAGGAAAACAAGCTCCGCCCCCTGGCCGCCATGTTTTTCAACGGATTGGAAATATTTGTACAATCTTGGTAAAGGGTGCACCAAGGAACATTTGTGCAAAATTATTTTCAAATCGGCCCAGTACTTTTGGACAAGAAGATTTTACAAAGTTTTAACAATGCACATATAAGGAAAACAGGCTCCGCCCCCTGGCGGCCATGTTTTTCAACGGATTGGAAATATTTGAACAATCTTGGTAAAGAGTGTCCCAAGGAACATTTGTGCAAAATAATTTTCAAATCGGGCCAGTACTTTTGGACAAGAAGATTTTTAAAGTTTTAACAATGCACATGTAAGGAAAATAAGCTCCGCCCCCCTGGCAGCCATGTTTTTCAACGGATTGGAAATATTTGAACAATCTTGGTAGAGGGTACCTCAAGGAACATTTGTGTAAAATAATTTTCAAATCGGGCCAGTACTTTTGGACAAGAAGATTTTTTAAGATTTGGCAATTTTTCCCTTTTCTGATGCCGCAGCAACCAAAGTTCTACTTGGAATTAATTTCTTTGAACAACTTTGAAAGAAGACTACCTAAGGACCATTCCTGTGAAGTTATTTTGAAATCTGTTCATTGGTTTAGTAGGAGAAGTCATTTGTAGGAAATTGTTAACAGACGCCGACGACGACGCAGACGACGCCGGACGCCGGACGGTGAGTGATCACAAAAGCTCACCTTGCACTTCGTGCTTAGGTGAGCTAAAAATAATTGTAGACAATCAGTAATCATCTACTTGGTGCATGTATGTCAATATGTATGAAAGATCAGGTCAGTGAAATAATTTGAGACCAAGATGTATCTGTCCACTAAGTCCACGAAGTCCAGTGTTTTAACCTTTTCCTACAGTAACATACAGACGCTTTCTGACGCCTTTGCGACAGACAACTTTTGAAATCATTATAACTAAACGAGATCAAAACAAGGGTTAAGCTGTAACAGAGTATGTACTATAATTGTTCCTCTAAAAGGGCCAAAGGTCAAAGTGATCCGATTTTGACGACACATCCTACGCCCTAGATGTGAATATCAAATTAAATATGTGCAAGTTTGTCGGTTTTATTAGGGTTTAACGCCTCTTTCAACATTATTTCAGTTATATCACGGCAACAGTTCACTTGTTTATGATCCCTGCGTAAACAACTAGTTCTAGGCTAGAAAATATGCCTTGCCCAAAGACAATCCACCTTGACCGTAGTGCAGCAACTTGGGAGCAAACGCTCAGTTTGAAATCCCCAATGCTAAACACTCGACCACAGCGGACTCCTACCAACGTTTGTCAGATAGCAGATGGGCAGATGGATGGATGAACAAACTAGGGGTTAACCTTTGGTTCCCCCCTTTGACAGAAACCAGATGAGGGGACATAACTTCCTTAGCATACACATGCATACAAACTGTGATGAAAAAACATCTTTGTAAAATTCAATGACTTTAATGAGAACAACATTCCCCGCAAAATCCACATCTACACAATAATACCATTAATAATCAATCAAACCAATCGGCATTTAATTTGAGACAAGATCAATTACAAAGTTTGCCTTCTGTAAATAGCCACAAGACAAAGCCTGATGACAGATGGACAGAGGATGGACATTTCTAAAATGTCTCCACAGAAGCTGTAATTGCTCCATTTTGGAAGTGAGTCATCAATAATCATATGTAATGGGTAAGCTCTAAACAAGTCTAGAATAAATCAAATTATGATCATCAAAGTCATTAATTTCTTACTTATGATACTGTAGCGCAGTTGTACTGGTCCAAGTCTCTTGAAGAGAAGTATGCTTTCTCATCGTCCCATCGTTACTGAGGATAAGAAATACAAGGATGAACAATTTTACAAATACAAATAAATTATCATGCCTCAGCAGCAGACGATTTTTAAGAAAACTTTGCAGAAATACAAAAATAGCTTAAAACAAGCCATTTTTCAAATTTCCATCACATTACAAAACAGTGTATATAAACTAGAGAATGTTTGTAAAACACTATGCCCATATATGCTGGTACATAAATATGGGTCAGCTATATTCTCACTATGAATCCATCTATAATGACAAGCCCCTAGCAATTACACAGTTCATTAATTATGGCATGTTCCCCACAAAAACAAACAAAGGCAAAGCAATATGCACCATCAACTTTGGTTACAGTTGCAGGCAAAATCATTCTTCTGAACAGCTTCTGTCAGAGAAAGACTGTTTTCAGATGTTATAGAATAAAGGTTATTTCAATTTGTATAAAATCAATCTTACCTGCATTTTACATCACATATAACCCTGTCATATCTGATTGGCTCTTTCTGTTGGGAAAAAAATAATTCTGCTTTTACAATTTATATAACATTGATATGAATATTGTAAGACTCTCTTCGTTTTTCAAACCCTTTTCCACATACAGACACTTTCTGAAGCCTCTGCAGCAAACAACTTTTGAAACATTGTAACTAAAGGAGAAATTACTCAATACAAGCTGAAGATAGTTAAACTGCTTTATATTAACAAGGGCACTGCAAAGCGGATGCATCCCCTCGGTATTCAATCATTACATCAAGTTGTCTTGTGATCGAAAATAAAAGAAGTTATAATTTGCCTTAAAAATAGTCGTTTCCTGGATCAAAACAAAATTTATCTTATCATATCAAGTGACATCTAGGTCAATGAACTGCTATATGGCCCTCAGAACCATGAACTATTTTTATAATTATAACATGACATATACTTTAATGATAATATACAATCAAATACGAAGTGTGGTTAGGATTGGTCAATTGATTGATTAGGGTTTAACGCCGTTTTTAACAATTTCTCAGTTATATCACGGCGGCCAGTTCACCTACTCATCAATTTCCTGGTTTTCTCAGTTATATCACGGCGGCCAGTTCACCTACTCATCAATTTCCTGGTTTTCTCACACCAGTACTCCACACAACAATCTTCCCAAGCAATTGGCTGCTTTTCCACATAGACTTAGCCCATTGGTGTAGGATTGGTCACAAGGTTGTTATATGGGAAAATTGTCAAAGTCCAATTTTGACCTTGACCCTAAGACCTTGAAAATAACTAGGCTTTTAGACCTTGCCATATACTAACTGTAAATCAAGTTTGGTTAAGATCAGTCAAAGGATGTTCAGTGTAGAGTGGTCACAAGGTTGTTATATGGGAAAATAGTCAGTCCAATTTTGACATTGACCTTGACCCTATGACCTTTAAAATAAATAGGCTTCTAGACCTTGCCAAATACTAACTGTATACCAAGTTTAGTTAAGATCAGTCAAAGGATCTTCGGTGTAGATTGGTCATGAGGTTGTTATATGGGAAAATAGTCAGTCCAATTTTGACCTTGACCTTATAACCTTGAAAATAAATAGGCTTCTAGACTTTGCCATATACTAACTGTATACCAAGTTTGGTTAAGATCAGTCAAAGGATGTTCAGTGTAGAGTGGTCACAAGGTTGTTACGGACGGAAAGTCCAATTTTGACATTGACCTTGACCCTATGACCTTTTAAATGTATAGACTTCTAGACCTTGCCATATACTAACTGTAAATCAAGTTTGGTTAAGATCAGTCAAAGGATGTTCAATGTAGAGTGGTCACAAGGTTGTTATATGGGAAAATAGTCAAAGTCCACTTTTGACCTTGACCTTTACCGTATAACCTTGAAAATAAATAGGCTTCTAGACTTTGCCATATACTAACTGTATACCAAGTTTGGTTAAGATCAGTTTAAGGATGTTCGGTGTAGAGTAGTCACAAGGTCGTTATATGGGAAAATAGTCAAAGTCCAATTTTGACCTTGACCGTATGACCTTGAAAACAAATAGGCTTCTAGACCTTGCCATATCCTAACTGTATACCAAGTTTGGTTAAGATCGGTCAAAGGACTTTTAGTGTAGAGTGGTCACAAGGCTGTTACGGACGGACACACAGATGCACAAACAAACGGACAGCCCCGTCACTATAATCCCTCTCAAACTCTGTTTGACGAGGGGATAATAAGCGTTCAGGTAAGGTCAGGTATCCATCTGATTCATGACAATGCCTCCTCTCACTAGTGCCAGGATGTAAAGGCTTTCTTTCAGTCTGAAAATGTGTATGTTGTAAACAATCCACCTTACTCATAGTACTTAAAATGCTGCTCTTCAGAAAAAATACCTGATGACAAAAAAATTGCAGGACCTTTTTACAATAGACCGATAACAGAGGACTATGACACCTAGTGGAATTTGACTTTTAAATTTGCAGGAACAAGAACAAGTGTTCCTTTCTCTGTTTAGTACAAGAGTGAACAGAATCTGTTGTTAGAGAAAGGACTAAATGTTAACCAGATAGGTTTTTTTCCCTCACTACAAACTGAAGACAGTTAAAACTGCTTTTTATTTGCCATGAATCAGATGGATACCCGACCTAACCTGAATGCTTAATATATAGCAGTTTAACTATCTTCAGCTTGTAGTGAGCAATTTCTTCTTCTGTGATAGGTTAAAAAAAATGTATTTCAGTAAGGGGGTGTTCTTAAAATGCTGCTCTTCAGAAAAAATAATGGATGACAAAAAATGTGCAGGACCTTTTTGAAATAAACCTGTAGCAGAGGACTATGACATCTAGGCAGAATTTGGAGCAAGAACAAGTGTTCATTTCTCTGTTTAGTACAAGAGTGATCAGAATTCTGTTGTAAGAGAAAGGACTAAATGTTTACCGGATAGGTTCTTGGAAACATCTGAAAATCTATATGAATAATCTTTATGCATTTTGTTTGTTTGTATGTTAAGCCGATTTCAACAAATTCTCAGTTATATCACAGAATTTTCTGCCAGCTAGTTGTAATGTATATCCCACAATCCTGAGAGCCAAGGAGGTTAAGCCACTACTACCATTTTTAAAGTCTTTGGTATGACCCTGCCGGTGTATGAACTGTGATCTCCCACTTCCACTTCCACCCCCAGAGCACATGTGTGAACAATTATCACATGTTAACCCTTTCCTACATACAGACACTTTCTGATGCCTCTGCAGCAGACGACTATTGAAAACATTGTATTAAAGGAAGCAATTGCTCATAATTATAAAACAAACATTTATGGATTTTTTTTCATGTTTTTGCATATATATATATACACTGGCAACCCTCTATAAACCTCTCCGTTTTACCGCTGTTCTCGGTATAACGCTGGTCTTGCTTGGCTCCCGAATTTTAGTGCATGAAATATGTGGGAATAGAATTATAAATTTTCAAAAACCTAACGTTTGAAACACCAAAACACGATCAGAGTAATAGATCTACATTACCGAGCAATCACGTTAATCCACATGTTTGCATAACGCTTTTTTCAACATTACAACAATAGACAGGTAAAAAAAAATTGATATTGTTATAAAACAGCGCGTTCGACTATTCCACCGCTTATTTAAGTTACTGAGATATGGGACTCTAATGTAGTTGCATGCAAAACATTAACCGCAATTTCTTAAAGGGTGATAATTTGCATTATATGCAGGATAGAGTTATTTAACTTGATTATTTTCATAGGTGTGATAGTAAGGAAGAGTTGTATAACGTTTCAATGGAATGCATCAAGTAGTTGATAAGATATGGACTCTTAATGTAGTTGCACGCAAACCTTTAACCATAATTTCTAAGTAAAGAAAGGGCAACAATTTGCACGATAGTTATCTTAATTGGTTGTGTTTATAGTTGTGAAACTGGGAAAGGTTGTATTAAGTTTCAATACAATGCTTCAAGTTGTTACTGAAATTACACTCTAAATGTAGTTGAAAAACTTAAATCAAGATTTTTAAGACCAAAAAGGGCCATAACTTGCATAAAATGCTGGATAGTGTTATCCTACTTGATTGTTTACATAGGTGTGATGGATGTGAAGGGATGTATAAAGTTGCAATGCAATGCATCAAGTAATTACTAAGATATGGTCTCTTAATGTTGTCGATTGATTGATTGGGGTTTAACGCCGTTTTTAACAATTTCTCAGTTATATCACGGCGGCCAGTTCACCTACTCATGCATTTCCTGGTTTTTTCACACCAGTACTCCACACAACAATTTTCCCAAGCAACTGGCTGCTTTTCCACATAGACTTAGTCCATTGGTGGAAGACGAATGACGCATGTCGCATTGACTTTTGTCAATCGTCGGAAAGAAAGTTGGCCAAGCCGCTTAATGTAGTTGCATGCAAAACTTTAACCAGAATTTATAAGTCCAAAAAGGGCCATAACTTGCATAAAATGCTGGATAGAGTTATTTAACTTGAAAATCAACATAGGTGTGATGGTTTGGAAGGGTTGTATAAAGTTTCAAAGCAATGCTTCAAGTAGATACATGTACTAGGATATCGACTCTTAATGTAGTTGCATGCAAAACTTTAACCAAACTTTTAGTTACAGAAAGGGCCATAAATTGCAAAATATACAGGTAAGAGTTAACATACTTGATTGTTTACATAGGTGTGATGGTTGGGCAGGGTTGTATAGGGTTCAAATAGGTGAGCTAAACATTTCTAAGTAAAAAAAGGGCCATAACTTGCATAAAATGCAGGATAGAGTTATCTTACTTGATAATCTACATGAGTGTGAAAGTTGGGTAGGGTTGTATGAAGTTTAAATGCAATGCATTAAGTAAATACTGAGATATGGACTCAATGCAATGCATTAAGTAAATACTGAGATATGGACTCTTAATTTAGTTTCACGCAAAACTTTAACCAGAATTTCTCAGTAAACAAGAGGGCCATGATGGCCCTTGAATCGCTCACCTGATTTTTTTTTTTTTTCACTTTAGCTATATAAGCCTCGCCCCCTGGCAGCCATAGTTTCCGACCAATCAACTTGGCTTGAAGGAATGTGATAGAGGGTCACCCTAAGAACATTTCTACAATTTGAAAATCGGCCAGATACTTTTGGAGGAGAAGATTTTTTAAGTTTTCACTATAGCCATATAATGCAAAATAGCCCTGCCTACTGGCGGCCATGTTTTTTGACCAATCAACATGGCTTGAAGGAATCTGAAAGTGGGTCATCCAAGGAACATTTCTACAAAATTATTTGAAAATCGAGCCGACACTTTTGGAGAAGAAGATTTTTTAAGTTTGCACTATAGCCATATAAGGCAAAATAGCCCCGCCCCCCCCTGGCGGCCATGTTTTTCGACCAATCAACATGGTTTGAAGGAATCTGATAGAGGGTCACCCAAGGAACATTTCTACAAAATCATTTGAAAATCAGCCTGACACTTTCGGAGGAGAAGATTTTTTAAGTTTTCACTATAACAATAAGGCAAAATAGCCCCGCCCCCCTGGCGGCCGTGTTTTTTGACCAATCAACATGGCTTAAAGGAATCTGGTAGAGGGTCATCCAAGGAACATTTCTACAAAATTATTTGAAAATCTGCCAACCAGTTTGGGAGAAGAAGAATTTTGAAGTTTTTTTCGTTTCGTTGCCATGGAAACCAGAATTCTGCATGGATCCCTAAAATTTGAAGGAATTCTGGTGAGGTCATTAAGAGGATGCTTTCTGTGAAGTTTCATCACAATTGACCCACTGTTTACTGAGGAGAAGATGTTGAAGATTTTTTAAGTTTTCACTTTGGCCATATAAGGCAAAATAGCCCCCGCCCCCTGGCGGCCATGTTTTTTGACCAATCAACATGGCTTGAAGAAATCTGATAGAGGATCACCCAAGGAACATTTCTACAAAATTATTTGAAAATCAGCCTGACACTTTTGGAGGAGAAGATTTTTTAAGTTTGCACTATAGCCATATAAGGCAAAATAGCCCCGCCCCCCCCCCCCCCCTGGCGGCCATGTTTTTCGACCAATCAACATGGCTTGAAGGAATCTGATAGAAGGTCACCCAAGGAACATTTCTACAAAATTATTTGAAAATCGGCCTTACACTTTCGGAGAAGATTTTTTAAGTTTTCACTCTAGCCATATAAGGCAAAATAGCCCCGCCCCCCTGGCGGCCATGTTTTTCGACCAATCAACACGGCTTGAAGGAATCTGATAGAGGGTCATCCAAGGAACATTTCTACAAAATTATTTGAAAATCTGCCAACCAATTCGGGAGAAGAAGAATTTTGAAGTTTTTTCGGTTTCGTTGCCATGGAAACCAGAATTTTGCATGGATCTCAAAAATTTGAAGGAATTCTGGTGAGGTCATTGAGAGGATGCTTTCTGTGAAGTTTCATCCAAATTGACCCACTGGTTACTGAGGAGAAGAAGTTGACGCACGACGCACGACGGACGACGGACAAAAGGCGATCACAATAACTCACCTTGAGCAAAGCTCAGGTGAGCTAAAAAAGGGCCATAACTTGCAGGATAGAGTTATCTCACTTGATAATCTACACTGGTGTGAACACAGGTGTGATAGTTAGGTAGGGTTATAGAAAGTTTCAATGCAATGCATCAAGTAAATACTGAGATATGGTCTCTTAATTTAGTTGCATGCAAAACTTTAAACAGAATTTCTAAGTAAATAAAGGGCCATAACTTGCCTAAAATGAAGGATAGAGTTGTCTGACTAGATAATCTACATAGGTGTGATAGTTGGGTAGGGTTGCATAAAGTTTCAATGCAATGCATGAAGTAAATACTGAGATATGGACTCTTTAATTTAGTTGCACGCACAATTTTTAACCAGAATTTCTAAGGAAACAAGAGCTGTCGGAGGACAGCGCGCTCGACTATTCCACCGCTTATTTAAGTTTCTGAGATAATGTACTCTAATGTAGTTGCATGCATCACAATTTCTTAAAGGGGGATAATTTGCATTATATGCAGGATAGTTATTTAACTTGCTTATTTTCATAGGTGTGCTGGTTAGGAAGGGTTGTATAATGTTTCAATGGAATGCATCAAGTAGTTACTAAGATATGGTTCTAATGTAGTTGAATACAACACTTTAAACAGAATTTCTAAGCAAAACAAGATGTGTTTGTGAAACACTGATGCCCCCGAATGGCAACATCTAGGACAAAGGTCAAGGTTGGTACTGACAGAAAGGTCATGTCACAAGGAATACACATGTGAAATATGGTAACCGTACCCGTTATGGTTCAAAAGTAGTGGTCAAGGTTAAAGTTTTTTTCGAGAATGGCAACATCTAGGTCGCAAGGTCAAAAATGTTGGTACTGACAGAAAGGTCATGTCACAAGATATACACATGTGAAATATGGTAGCCGTACCTGTTATGGTTCAAAAATAGTGGTCAAGGTTAAAGGTTTTTTTCGAGAATGGCAACATCTAGGTCAAAGGTCAAGGTCGCAAGGTGAAAATTTTGGTACTGACAGAAAGGTCATGTTACAAGGTATACACATGTGAACTATGGTAGCCGTACCTGTTATGGTTCAAAAGTAGTCGTCAAGGTTAGTTTTTATTGAGAATGGCAACATCTAGGTCAAAGGTCAAGGTCGCAAGGTCAAAATGTTGGTTCTGACATAAAGGTCATGTCACAAGGAATACACATGTGAAATATGGTAGCCGTACCTGTTATGGTTCAAAAGTAATGGCCAAGGTTAAAGGTTTTTTTCGAGAATGGCAACATCTAGGTCAAAGGTCAAGGTCGCAGGTCAAAAATGTTGGTACTGACAGAAAGGTCATGTCACAAGGAATACACATGTGAAATATGGTAGCCATACCTGTCATGGTTCAAAAGTAATGGCCAAGGTTAAAGTTTTTTTCGAGAATGGCAACATCTAGGTCAAAGGTCAAGGTCGCAAGGTCAAAAATGTTGGTACTGACAGAAAGGTCATGTCACAAGGAATACACATGTGAAATATGGTAGCCGTACCTGTTATGGTTCAAAAGTAGTGGTCAAGGTTAAAGGTTTTTTTGTGCAGACAGACAGACAGACAGACGTGCAGACAGGCCAAAAACTATATGCCCACCGAATCTATGATTCCGGGGGCATAAAAAGGGCCATTACTTGCATAAAATGCAGGATAGAGTTATCTAACTTGATAATCTACACAGGTGTGATAGTTGGGTAGGGTTATAAAAAGTATCAATGCAATGCATCAAGTAAATACCGAGATATGGACTCTTAATTTAGTTGCAGGCAAAACTTTAACCAGAATTTCTGTAAAAAACTTGATACTCTACATAGGTGTGATAGTTTGGTAGGGTTGTAGAAAGTTTCAATGCAATACATGAGCTAAAAATCGATATCGGGTGTAATTATTGTTTGTGCATTGCCCTTATTGTGTTCAGTCACCTTGCAAACTGATACAACTTTAATCGACCGCGGCTGTCATTGTGTACAAACAAACAAGCTCAATTTCAAACTTTAAAATGTAACATACAACCACAGCTGAAAATTTCGCAAAATTTTGTTTGGATGTCATCCATTTCTTTCCCATTTCTTCGATCTCCGTAGTGAATACAACTTGGGAAACCCAATTATACACATGACTATTCCAGCCAATGGTATTTGCGATATTTTTTCTGGATGTCATCCATTTCTTTCCCATTTCTTAGATCTCCGTAGTGAATACAACTTGGGAAACCCAAAATATACATGTGACTATCAATCGTATTTGCGATATGTAAATTAAAACTATTTAGCTCAAATGTATGCAGTTAAACGTCACAATTTTGGGGCCGTTGAATAGGGCATGCGCTCGAGACATGTATCGATTGTAAACTTCCACAAATATTGCAAAACTGAAAGTATGCTCCTAGCCACTCGGTAAATCTCGAAAGTTCACTGCAATTACCTCGAATTGTCAAAGAAATAACCCTGTAAAAGATCGACGATTAGAAATGCGTATTATTCGGTCCAAAAGTTTCACTCGCAATAATCTGCTGGTGCCTGAAATCTCACCACGCAAATTGAATTTTTCACTTGCAATTCGCCAGTATGCGAGCTTAAATTCGAGCCCTGATAAATCTATCTAATGTCAAAGAAACAGTTAAATATATCTTGCAAGCTTGCTTTTAGCCAAAAACACTCTCTCTTTGCAATTGAATTAGTGTATGCATTATAGGTGGGTGGGTGGTGTAATGACTCTGCAGATTTTTGGAACAGCGTTATCAATTTAACCCCGTTAATATCGCTGTGCAAGACCATGGCTCCCAAGTACAGCGTTGTAAAGAGTATACAGTGTACATTTGTTTTCAAAGTACTTTGTTTCAGATTTGTTGTATGTGGGTAAAAGTTAATCAACTAATACAACTACTTCTTCTACTACAGCATCAGTAAGATCATACAGAGTCTGATGTGAAGAGCTCCAGGTAGTGTCTAGCATCATGGTTTGTAAAAATGGCTTTGGGTCCTTGACACCATTTGTACTGCATTTTGTCTGTAAACTTCCACCAATCATTCAAAACAAGCAGGCCTTCTGTAATAAAAATCATATTTACCATTTTCCAACAAACAGACACTTTCTGAAACCTTTGAAGCAGACGACTTTTGAAAACATTGTGGCCAAAGGAGAAATTTCTCATTATTAGCAGTTTCCCCTTTTTTCACAATGTTTTCAACTTTATTCAATCATTGTATTTTCATTTATTAAGATCAGGGTGAGTGTATTAAAGGGTGAGGTCACTCTACAATAATCATCAGATTTCCAATATTAACTTGTCGTACTGAGGTCTACCATACCTGTACGCACTTTATCGAGGAAAAAGTCGATATGTAAACCTCAATAAGGTTTTTGTGTACTGTAGAGGTTTAAATGGACACCGCGTTGCTTCCTTTTTTGTTAAATTATGTAATTTATCAGGGCGAGTGTGTGTGTGTGAAATGTATTCCAAGACATCGTTTTTTGTGTTACGAAAAAGCAGGTACCGTATATCCGCGGCCATAAGTCGAATTTTTGAGACTCAAATTTTGGTGTTGAAGCAGGGACTCGACTTATGACTGAATGACAATCTCTCCTAAGGCTATATTTTACACGCGACAAACAGTTTTAGGGCTAATGCAAGTCGGTTGTAACTACAGCCTATTCCAGGAGAAATTACAACCGTTTTGCATATAACCATCGAGTTGTCCAGAGGTACCTCATTGTAAATTGTGTGTACAGTACAGTTACTACCACGTATTTGTAACTTTAAATGCAGATGTAGCAGACAGTGTTGGAAAACGTTGTGAGAAATAGAGATACTGCTTTTTATCAGCGATGCATCCTTACATTTTTTTTTTTCTAGTTTCAAAGCCGTAAACAAAGGAAAAATAAATATCATACCCTTTAAAATCCTTTTTAATTCAAAGTTAATTTGTCCAATTTAAAGAAAATGTAGTAATTTCTCCTTTCGTCAGAGCTCTATCAAGAGAAGTCTGCTGCAGATGCGTATAAATGCATGTGAAAATGGGTAAGAGTGAAATCTATATAGACCTTTATTTCCGCAAACCATTTTCCCCAACAAATGAGCTACGTCATAAAAAAAGAGTACGTGCAGTTTAATCACACAAGTATTACTAAGCTAATAGGATCGTAGATTTAACATTTTATATGGGTGTTTTTCATTTGTCGCGTCTCAATCCCAGCTGGTAAATTAGTGACGTCATTTATTTGAGCCCTGTGTTTTTCACGCGACAAACAGTTTAGTTATAGGGCTAATGCAAGTCGGTTGTAACTACAGTCTGTTCCAGCGGAAATTACAACCATATGCATATAACTATAGAGTCCAAACTTCTTTCCATAGACCTTTACAACCCTTGTCTTCACCTCTCTGTGAATTACACACACTTTTAATAAACTTCGTCAATGCAATTACTCATTCCTGTGTTTGTTTTACTTTTAACTAATCATTTTTTGAAAACATTGAAAGGATTAATTTTCATGTGTGAAATCGGACAAATGTGTCTTAAGGGTTGACATCGACAAAACCCTTTGTTCGAGTTTCGCGCTTTTATTTTTATAGATTAAAACATATATAAGTTGGTTTGGCTTATTTGGATTTATAAAATCAGGTTTGTGCATTATTATCATAATGTATCATTATCCAGTTTTACATCGAGAAACATTTTTTTTTTTAATTTTTTTAAATTTTTAAAAAGTCGACCCCCGACTTATGGCTGGGAGTAACCTCAAAACCGCCGAAATTGGGGTCAAACTGGACCCTCGACTAATGGCCGAAGTCGACTTATGGCCGCGGATATACGGTATTGTCCGTAAATCGCTGATTTGTTGCGTTTAAATCCTGATTTAAGAACAAACACCAACGTATATAATCAATCTCAACGTCTTGGCAAGTTTATGCTCACCAAATAGTTAATTTTGCACAGAGAGGGTAGACAAAACCAAATAATGAATGAATGGCCAGTCTGTACGATGCCGATGTTGAAACAATAAAGAACGGATAGATTTATATCATAGTGATGCTTGTCTTTTCAAATAAAAGTCGGTGCTGATATAAATGTTTATCCGCGCGACGTATACACATACATCTAACACAGATATTTGTCATATTTCCCTATAAATATGTACTTTGAGACATTTTAAAATATGTTAAACAATTTCTCAGTTTTCAACTTTACGTTTAATTTACGCAGAATTTGGCAAGTTGTTTTCAAAGTCTTTTGCTGCAGATCTGTCTTTTATCGGATAGGATTAATTGCAAACTCGGATCTGGGGCTAAGGTCTGTAATTTCTAGTGTTATCTTTTACCACAATTAGGATCTGAAGAAAATATAATTATTATTAATTATACCGACAATCCATGTATGATTTGATTATGGAATGGTATATGTTTACCGTCAACCATTGTCTAAAAAATTGTGTTTACTTGCGATTTAAATGCGATGTAAATGAAACACTTCTAAGGGTATATTTAAAGTGGATTTGAACGTAAGACAATGTACCACTTCTTAAGGTCTATTTTGCGCTTAGAAAATAAACAGTTTGTGCAAATTAATAATTATTGAAAATTAACACCAAAAGCGGGCCAGAATAGGTGAAGAAAAAAAGCATGGCGTCTTTTCCACTGTTATTTGTCCCTCGTTTGAAATCCCATTCAATTCCAAAGTGTTGTGTGCAAAGCATGGGTAAAAACGGTAATCGCTGTACATCAAAGAGCGACTGATAAACAAACATATTCTAATGATGTGCCATCTTTAAAACATATAACTAGTAAGTACAGTAACCATTTTGTGAATGTTCGTTAACGTGATTACATATTGAATTAATTTATCATGGCGTATTCTAAGAGTGATTTTCTAAGTTGGGATGACGATCTAGACCTTGATAATTTGGTAGGGGATTACACTTGCAGTGACATAGAGTTTTCGGATGAGGAGATTGAAATTGTTACTAGTACTAAAAAGAAGCAGCAGAGAACAAAACCCTCTGAGAATAAAAAAGGTCGTTATTTGTGTTCCGTATGTACAAATACTTATTCGTAAATATCTGGAATACGTTGCCACATGCGCAAAAAACATGGAGTGACAACTGTGAAAGGTATGTGTCTTTTGAATACTTTTTGATATTGTTGCTGGATAGATGACATGAGTTTGACCATGCAGTCGGATATAATTTTGGGCATTTCTTTGCTGCTGTAACTCAATCCATAGGCCATTTGTTATTCCCAAATCATTGTGACTAGCGTGTGTGTATTTCTGAGCCGTTTTTGATTTTCTTCTTGGACCTATTCTTTTCGAGTTCCTCACTTTAGGCATATTTATATATTTGGCATGGTCCCTGTAAACATAAAGTAAATGAAGATTATAATGGAATCAGTGATGTGCTTCAAAACAGTAATTTCCCTAATAAGAATGTGGGGGGGTGGGTTAATGCGCAAATGGTACATTGTTGTTTTTTGAGAATAAATCAAATTATACAGATTAATTCGAAAGATCTAAGATTGCTATTCGACTCCAATATGAACCTAGGTAGACACAGGCATTTTTTAGACATAGGATTTTGTTGTAGACAATTAGTTTTACGCCGTTTTCAACATTATTTCAGTTATATATAACAGCAACATTTCACATAATATTGATTCTGGGATAAACAAAACAATACTAGACAATGCACTTTGCACAAAGGCCTTCAACCATGACTCGTGCCACGACAGGGGTTAGTTTAAACAAGAGGGCCATGATGGCCCTGGATCGCTCACCGGATTTTTTTTCTTCACTTTAGCTATATAAGCCCCGCCCCCTGGCGGCCATAGTTTCCGACCAATCAACTTGGCTTGAAGGAATCTGATAGAGGGTCAATCAAGGAACATTTTTACAAAATTATTTAAGTTTTCACTATAGATAACGCAAAATAGCCCTGCACCCCCCTGGCGGCCATGTTTTTCGACCAATCAACATGGCTTGAAGGAATCTGAAAGTGGGTCACTTAAGGAACATTTCTACAAAATTATTTGAAAATCGGCCCGACACTTTCGGAGAAGAAGATTTTTTAAGTTTTCACTAGTTTTTTTCGTTTCGTTGCCATGGCAACCAGAATTCTGCATGGATCCCAAAAATTTTAAGGAATTCTGGTGAGGACATTGAGAGGATGCTTTCTGTGAAGTTTCATCCCAGTTGACCCACCGGTTACAGAGGAGAAAATGTTGCCGGACGCCGGACATAGGGCGATCACAATAACTCACCTTGAGCACTTCGTGCACAGGCGAGCTAAAAAACGTTTCTGTTATAGGAAGTTTGATTGATAGATGTTTATTGCTGATTTAAATACTTTTTCATGTATATCAGGGCAGGTCCACTTGACACAGTTTCATTTATGAACAATTGGAATGACTGGCCGAACTCGCAACCACTTTAGCCATGATGTTAGTGACTGAAGTTTGCACATAGAAGATGCAGGATAAAGACACAATATAAAATGTTAAATATTCACAATGATATCTGCTTTAAGTTCTAATCAGAAGCAAAATTGGAGTATGTTATTTATAAGAAATTAGTACAGAACCTTCCAACACTAAATATGAAACTTTTTCATTGAAATTAACATTTATTTGTTGGTAAATCATGTCTTCTATATATCTATAAAAAACGAACATGTATTGAATTGCAAGATCAATATTCTCGAAAATGGCCAAAAATCAGTCAAAATGAAATGTCTGTAACTTCGTTTGTATTCTCATTTACAAGTAAAAGATTATCTCTGGCATTAGCAAAATAGTTTATTTACACAGAAATGCTTAAATATAAGCTCGGAAATCCCGACCTTTATCTATAAATCTCTCTTTTTGATATGGAGGAAAATCAAATCTCACCATATTTTCACTAAAATCTTCAAAAAGAGCAAAGTTTGTGTCAGAACAAAAAAGATACTTTACTTCAATTTTTAAAACAAGAGGGCCATGATGGCCCTTGAATCGCTCACCTGATTTTTTATTTTTTTTCACTTTAGTTATATAAGCCCCGCCCCCTGGCAGCCATAGTTTCCGACCAATCAACTTGGCTTGAAGGAATCTGATAGAGGGTCACCCTAGAAACATTTCTACAAAATTATTTGAAAATCGGCCAGATAATTTTGGAGGAGAAGATTTTTTAAGTTTTCAATATAGCCATGAAAGGCAAAATAGCCCCGCCATGGTGGCCATGTTTTTTGACCAATCAACATGGCTTGAAGGAATCTGATAGAGGGTCACCCAAGAAACATTTCTACAAAATTATTTGAAAATCGGCCTGACACTTATGGAGGAGAAGATTTTTTAAGTTTTCACTATAGCCATAAAAGGCAAAATAGCCCTGCCATGGCGGCCATGGCGGCCATGTTTTTTGACCAATCAACATGGCTTGAAGAAATCTGATAGAGGATCACCCAAGGAACATTTCTACAAAATTCTTTGAAAATCGCCCTGACACTTTTGGAGGAGAAGATTTTTTAAGTTTGCACTATAGCCATATAAGGCAAAATAGCCCCGCCCCCCCCTGGCAGCCACGTTTTTCGACCAATCAACATGGCTTGAAGGAATCTGATAGAGGGTCACCCAAGGAACATTTCTACAACATTATTTGAAAATCAGCCTTACACTTTCGGAGGAGAAGATTTTTTAAGTTTTCACTATAGCCATATAAGGCAAAATAGCCCTGCCCCCCCCTGGCCGCCATGTTTTTTTACCAATCAACACGGCTTGAAGGAATCTGATAGAGGGTCATCCAAGGAACATTTCTACAAAATTATTTGAAAATCTGCCAACCAGTTTGGGAGAAGAAGAATTTTGAAGTTTCAGGTTTCGTTGCCATGGAAACCAGAATTTTGCATGGATCCCAAAAATTTGAAGGAATTCTGGTGGGGTCATTGAGAGGATGCTTTCTGTGAAGTTTCATCCAAATTGACCCACTGGTTACCGAGGAGAAGAAATTGACGCACGACGCACACCGCACACCGGACAAAAGGCGATCACAATAACTCACCTTGAGCAAAGCTCAGGTGAGCTAAAAAAATATATAATCTGTCAAACATATTGTACCCATGATTGGCGATTTTCACTTGAAATTCGCCGTTTTGTTGATTGATTGGGGTTTAACGCCGTTTTTATATCACGGCGGCCAGTTCACCTACTCATGCATTTCCTGGTTCTCCCACACCAGTACTCCACACAACAATCTTCCCAAGCAACTGGCTGCTTTTCCACATAGACTTAGCCCATTGGTGGAAGACGAATGACGCATGTCACATTGACCTTTGTCAATTGTCGGAAAGAAAGTTGGCCGAGCCGTGATTCAAACTCACAACCCCTGGATTGACATGACAGCCCGCATTGCTATGGACTGAGCTACCGGGACTCGGCTCGCCGTTTTGTAGAGACGACATTGACAGACTCGCGATTATCACAATTATTAAACGTGTAAATACGAACTATTACCAATTATTATTAAATTTTGTGTAGCTGTATAAGTATATAAGTACTTACTTGTCCTCATACATATTTCTTTAGGTTGAAATGTCACGGAATTGTCTATAATAATAAAAATAACAAAGCGTGTAAAATGATCCAGTCTCCTGTATTTTTATCAATGGCGTCCAAATTGTAAACTCGCAATGTCTCGGACGCTCTCGGGAGACAGGATATATGAGAAATCGGCAGAGTGACCTCACCCTTTAATACACTCACCCTGTTAAGATGTTGCATATTTTTTCCTTGATGTTTTCAAAATAATCTGCCCCTGGCTGCCATAGTTTTCGACCAATCAACAAGGATTGAAGGAATCTTCTTTCGGAAGAGAAGGTTTTTTAAGTTATCACTTAAGCCATATAAGGCAAAACAGCTCCGCATTGTGGTGGCCATGTTTTTTAACCATTCAACATGGCTTGAAGGAATCTGATAGAGGCTCACCTAAGGAACATTTCTACAAAATTATTTAAAAAATCGGCCAGACACTTTTAGAGGAGAAGATTTGAGAAGTTTTCACTACAGCCATATAAGGCAAATTAGCCCCGCCCCCTGGTGGCCATGTTTTTCGACCAATCAATATGGCTTGAAGGAATCTGATAGAGGGTCATTCAAGGAACATTTCTACAAAATTATTTGAAAATCTACCAACCAGTGAATGAATGTATATTGTTTTATGGCGCATCGACAGCTAAGGTCATTTAGCGCGCAATTAAATTTAATTATTCATGATCCCTGGGTAAACAAACCAGTACTAGGCTAGAAAATATGCCTTGCCCAAGGGCACTCCACCATGACCGTAGTGCCGCGACTGGGGATCGAACACGGGACACCAGGTTTCGAAATCCCCGACGCTAACCACTCGACCACAGCGGATTCCTTCCCTACCAGACGAGTGTTGCTGAGAAATAGTGTTCACAAGAAATGTCCAGACCAACGGACCAACCGACCGACAAGCGTGAATATTATATAGCCCCCATATACTACTTATCTGGGGGTATAATAACATGCAATTGTAACCCTTTTAGGATATGCACATCTCCTCTTGGTATAGAAGCTTCATGATTAATTTTATTGAATTCCACCTAGTGGTTTGTTAGAAATAGGCCGGACAAAATATGGCTTCCGGCCGACAGACAGACAGACAGACTGCTCAACACAGTGCCTCCTATATACCCCCTCTTCTTCGAAGGGGGTATAACTATCCTGATTCTGACCTTTGTGCAAAGATGTTTCATTATTGTGACATGCATGTATTCTCATCAAACTTGTGACTTGGTTTATGAAAACACATACAATAAATGACAGGCAGTATAAACCCCTATGATTACAATCGTTATAAGCTATACCTCTACACCACAAGGGTCAGATCAGAATTGTCAAGTGATGTCTTTTTAAAGATATCATCATGTTATGAAGATGCAAGTTGACCAAAAAGGTCTTCATCTCCTCTTATCAAAACAGAAGTTAAGAGATAAACATATACAACTTGTTTATGGTATTGCTGTGTGCTTTTCAATGATAGCTTCAATATATATAACAGTTTTTGATATTTTAACAGCTTTCAACAATTTTTCAGATATATCGCAGCATTTCCTGGGTAAGTTAGGAGTACTACTGGTCAATTTATCTTGACACCAGCCAGTCAGTCATATTGCTTACCCAACAACCCTGAACACCAAGGAGGGCAGCAATAATTACCATTTTTAAAGTCTTTGGCATGACTTGGCCAGGGATCGAACTCTCAACCTCCCGCAATGAGGGGGACATTTAACCACTTCATGGTTGAGAGTTTGAAAGGTTTGTCTGTAGGACACTGATGCTTCATTGGGAGGGTGAAAAATAAACAATATTTAAGTTACCATTAAGAATATTTAACTTACCATTAGGAATATTTAACTTACCATTAACAATATTTGGGTTTGAATACATGATTTCTGTTATCTGACTCGCCATAAAGCCAGGACTAGCACACAAGTCTAATACTTCATGGTGGGGCTGTATCCGCAGCATTCTTGGTGGCAACATACTCCATACTTCAATCTGTTGTACGGTAAACTGTAAGAATGCAATGCATTTTAACATCAGTCATAATAATTGCTAAGTTAATAGAGTGCTTTAGTTAACCCTTTCCCACATATGACAAATCTGCAGCAAAAATATGATGGCCCTAGATCGCTCACCTAAATTATGCAATGTGATTTCTAATGCAATACACATCAAGACAATTATTCTGAGAAAGATTCAAAATGCAACCTTCAGCGTGTTAACAAGATTTACCTTCATTTGGCCTAGTGACCTATTTTTTTAAGCTGATATGACCCATATTTGAACATGGACTAGATATCATCAAGACAAACATTCTGATAGTTTCAACATGCTCAAGTTAAAAATGCAGCCTCCAGTGCTAACAATATTTCCCTTCAATTTGGCCTAGTGACCTAGTTTTTGACCCCATAAGACCCATATTCAAACTTGGCCTAGATATCATTAAGATAAACATTCTGACCAAATTTGAAGCTGCTGAAGCAAAAATGGGGCTTCTACAGTGTTAACAAGTTTTCCCTACGATTTCGCCTAGTGACCTAGCTTCTGACCCAATATGACCCATATTTGAACATGGACTAGATATCATCAAGACAAACATTCTGATAGTTTCAACATGCTCAAGTTAACAAGAGGGCCAAGATGGCCCTAAAATCGATCACCTGAATGATAGTTAATTAGAAGCAAATATTTAACTGCAAATATCTGTGAAAATTTGATCAGGAGTTCAAATGAAACTGCAAGGAGTGGACACTCAGTTAAAGAAATAGTCCATTTTTATCTTGAAATCTAACAAGAGCTTTCTCAATTTCTGATGCTGCAGCAACAAAGGTTCTACACAGAATGCAAGTATTTGAACAATTTTGAAAGAGGACCATCAAAGGAACATTCCTGTGAAGTAACGTTGAAATTGGTCAAGTGGAATGGTAGGAGTTGTCATTTGTAGCTTAAAGTTCAATTTACCCCTTTTGTGATGACGCGAGGTTGCTATGATTTTGTAACTAATCAAAACAGCTTGAACAAATTAAATGTAGAGGATCACTGAAGTAGGATTTATATTCAATTTCCTTAATATCAGACAAGAACTTAAAAAAAAAATGGAATTTCCAAATTTTGTCATTTTGCCCCTTTTCTGATGCCTCCTGACTGCCATGTTTTTTCAACCAAACAGTATGCCTTGAACGATCTTTGTAGCGGCTCACCTAAGGAACATTTCTACCAAACTATAATAGAATCAGACATGCAGATTCAAAGAAAAAGATTTTTAAAGCTTGGACATTTTGCCCCCTTTCTGATGCTGCAGCAACCCTGGCGGCCATGTTTTTCAACCGATCAGAAATATTTGAACAATCTTGGTAAAGGGTGCCCCAAGAAACATTTGTGCAAAATAATTTTCAAATCGGGCCAGTACTTTTGGACAAGAAGATTTTTAAAATTTTAACAAAAAAAAACCAAGCTCCGCCCCCTGGCGGCCATGTTTTTCAACCGATCGGAAATATTTGAACAATCTTGGTAAAGGGTGCCCCAAGGAACAATTGGTGCAAAATAATTTTCAAATCGGGCCAGTACTTTTGGTCAAGAAGATTTTTAAAAATTTTAACAATGCACATATAAGGAAAACAGGCTCCGCCCCCTGGCGGCCATGTTTTTCAACGGATCGGAAATATTTGAACAATCTTGGTAAAGGGTGCCCCAATGAACATTTGTGGAAAATAATTTTCAAATCGGGCCAGTACTATTGGACAAGAAGATTTTTTAAGTTTTAACAATGCACGTAGAAGGAAAACAAGCTTCGCCCCCTGGCGGCCATGTTTTTCAACCGATCGGAAATATTTGAACAATCTTGGTAAAGGGTGCCCCAAGGAACATTTGTGCAAAATAATTTTCAAATCGGGCCAGTACTTTTGGTCAAGAAGATTTTTAAAATTTTAACAATGCACATATAAGGAAAACAGGCTCCGCCCCCTGGCGGCCATGTTTTTCAACCGATCGGAAATATTTGAACAATCTTGGTAAAGGGTGCCCCAATGAACATTTGTGGAAAATAATTTTCAAATCGGGCCAGTACTTTTGGACAAGAAGTTTTTTTAAGTTTTAACAATGCACGTATAAGGAAAACAAGCTCCGCGCCCTGGCGGCCATGTTTTTCATCGGATCGGAAATATTTGAACAATCTTGGTAAAGGGTGCCCCAAGGAACATTTGTGCAAAATAATTTTCAAATTGGGCCAGTACTTTTTGACAAGAAGATTTTTAAAATTTTAACAATGCACATATAAGGAAAACAGGCTCCGCCCCCTGGCGGCCATGTTTTTCAATCGATCGGAAATATTTGAACAATCTTGGTAAAGGGTGCCCCAATGAACATTTGTGGAAAATATTTTTTTTCAAATCGGGCCAGTACTTTTGAACAAGAAGATTTTTTAAGTTTTAACAATGCACATATAAGGAAAACAAGTTCCACGCCCTGGCGGCCATGTTTTTCAACGGATCGGAAATATTTGAACAATCTTGGTAAAGAGTGCCCAAAGGAACATTTGTGCAAAATAATTTTCAAATTGGGCCAGTACTTTTGGTCAAGAAGATTTTTAAAATTTTAACAATGCACATATAAGGAAAACAGGCTCCGCCCCCTGGCGGCCATGTTTTTCAATCGATCGGAAAAATTTGAACAATCTTGGTAAAGGGTGCCCCAAGGAACATTTGTGCAAAATAATTTTCAAATCGTGCCAGTACTTTTGGACAAGAAGATTTTTTAAGTTTTAACAATGCACATATAAGGAAAACAAGCTCCGCGCCCTGGCGGCCATGTTTTTCAACGGATTGGAAATATTTGAACAATCTTCGTAAAGGGTGCCCCAAGGAACATTTGTGCAAAACAATTTTCAAATCGGGCCAGTACTTTTTGACAAGAAGATTTTTAAAATTTTAACAATGCACATATAAGGAAAACAGGCTCCGCCCCCAGGCGGCCATGTTTTTCATCCGATCGGAAAAATTTGAACAATCTTGGTAAAGGGCCCCCAATGTACATTTGTGCAAAATAATTGTCAAATCGGGCCAGTACTTTTGGACAAGAAGATTTTTAAAGTTTTAACAATGCACATATAAGGAAAATAAGCTCTGCCCCCTGGCGGCCATGTTTTTCAACGGATCGGAAATATTTGAACAATCTTGGTAGAGGGTACCCCAAGGAACATTTGTGCAAAATAATTTTTAAATCGGGCCAGTACTTTTGGACAAGAAGATTTTTTAAGATTTGGCAATTTTCCCCTTTTCTGTTGCCGCGGCAACCAAAGTTCTCGATGGAATTTAAATCTTTGAACAATTTTGAAAGAGGTTCACCAAAGGAACATTCCTGTGAAGTTTGGTTGAAATTGGTCAAGTGGTTAAGGAGGAGATGATCTAAATGTCTAAATGTTAACGACGGACGACGACGGACGACGCCGGACGGACAAAAAGTGATCAGAATAGCTCACCTTGAGCCTTTGGCTCTAGGTGATCTAAAAATGCAGCCTCCAGTGCTAACAATATTTCCCTTCAATTTGGCCTAGTGACCTAGTTTTTGACCCCATAAGACCCATATTCAAACTTGGCCTAGATATCATTAAGATTAACATTCTGACCAAATTTGAAGCTGCTGAAGCAAAAATGGGGCTTCTACAGTGTTAAAAAGTTTTCCCTACGATTTCGCCTAGTGACCTAGCTTCTGACCCAATATGACGAACATGTCCAAGATTTGATGGAGATGAATGTTCTGATAAACTTTCATGAAGATCTTATTCACAATGTAGCCTATAGATTGTTAACAAGGCAATTTGTTGATGTCGCACGACGGCTGGACGCCAGACAAAATGTAATCACCATAGCTCACTTTGAAAACTTCATGCACAGGTGAGCTCAAAATCTCTCATGAGCAATTTCTCCTTTTTGCCACAATGTTATCAAAAGTTATCTGCTGCAGAGGCGTCAGAAAGCGTCTATATGAGGGAAAGGGTTAAAGACCAGCAATCGAATTGGTGAAATATTAACCTGATATGACATTTTAATCCTTTCCCTTATTAACTCTTTCTGATGCATCACCAGCAGATGATTTTTTTCAAAACTCCTTATATCACAATGTTTAGAACCTCATTAAATAAATGTTCTTTCATTTTTGACTTAATGTTTTCAAAGTTGGCTGCTGCAGATTTTTTGCATGTCTGAAATGTTTAAGGCTTTCCCTCATATAGACGCTTTCTGATGCCTCTGCAGCAGATGGGTTTTGAAAACATAGTGACAACGGAAGAAATTTCAAAACGAGCAATTTCTCCTTTTGCCACAATGTTTTTTCCAATTTTAGTCATAGATTATCCATTCAATTATAGAGATTTTCTATGTTTTGACAAAATATGTTCAAAGTCGTCTGCTGCAGAATTGTCATATGAGGGAAAGGGATAAGGGCACATCTGCTTTCAGAAGAAATATATACATGTAAGCTAATCAGAAAATATCTCTTTTCAAGTAAAGCAGTAATAGTGCTTAATACATGCCCCAATTGCCATACTGTTTACAGAACTGGACATGCTTGAATGGCATTTAACATGTTACACTGATACAGACAATCACATTTGACGAGTTTGCAGCAGTTGACAATTAACAAGAGGGCCATGATGGCCCTATATCGCTCACCTGATTTAATAGAACTTCAATAGTTTTCAAAGTTTTTACTCTTTTTAGGCCAATACTTTTGGACAAAAAGATTTTTAAAGTTTTAACAATGCACATATAAGGAAAACAAGCTCCGCCCCCTGGTGGCCACGTTTTTTCATCGGATCAAAAATATTTGAACAATCTTGGTAAAGGGTGCCCCAAGGAACATTTGTGCAAAATAATTTTTAAATCGGGCCAGTACTTTTGGACAAGAAGATTTTTAAAGTTTTAACAATGCACATATAAAGAAAACAAACTCCGCCCCTGGTGGCCATGTTTTTCAACGGATTGGAAATATTTGAACAATCTTGGTGAAGGGTGCCCTGAGGAACATTTGTGCAAAATAATTTTCAAATTGGGCCAGTACTTTTGGACAAGATTTTTAAAGTTTTAACAATGCACATATAAGGAAAACTAGCTCCGCCCCCTGGCCGCCATGTTTTTCAACGGATCAGAAATATTTGAACAATCTTGGTAGAGGGTACCCCAAGGAACATTTGTGCAAAATAATTTTCAAATCGGGCAAGTACTTTTGGACAAGAAGATTTTTTAAGATTTGGCAATTTTCCCCTTTTCTGATGCCGCAGCAACCAAAGTTCTACTTGGAATTAATTTCTTTGAACAACTTTGAAAGAGGACCACCTAAGGACCATTCCTGTGAAGTAATTTTGAAATCTGTCCATTGGTTTAGTAGGAGAAGTCATTTGTAGGAAATTGTTAACAGACGCCGCCGACGACGACGGATGGTGAGTGATCACAAAAGCTCACCTTGCACTTCGTGCTTAGGCGAGCTAAAAACAAGAGGACCATGATGGTCCTATATCGCTCACCTGATTTAATCAAACTTAAAAATATTTCATTGTTCTTTGTCTATACATATATACGGAAAACAAGCAACACCCCCTGGCGGCCATGTTTATCATCCTATCAAAATAATTGGAAGTCTTAGTAGAGGGTCACCCAAAGAACATTCATGGCAAATGGACTAGAATTTGTTTAAAAAGTTTACCTTAACAAGTCTATGTAAAACAAGAGGGCCAAGATGGCCCTAAAACGATCACCTGAGTGATAGTATAGTATAAAATGCAACTGCAAATAAAGGTAAACAAGCCCCGCCCCCTGGCGGCCATGTTTTTCGACGGATCGGAAATATTTGAACAATCTTGGTAAAGGGTGTCCCAAGGAACCCAGCAACCAAAGTTCTCGATGGAATTTAAATCTTTGAACAATTTTGAAAGAGGTCCACCAAAGGAACATTCCTGTGAAGTTTGGTTGAAATTGGTCATGTGGTTAAGGAGGAGATGATCTAAATGCTAAATGTTAACGACGGACGGACGACGGACAAAAAGTGATCAGAATAGCTCAGCTTGAGCCTTTGGCTCTAGGTGATATAACAAGTGATCCCCAGGGTGGAGCCATGTTTGGCACCAGGGCTATAATAGTTTGACCAATCTTGGTAGAAGTCCACTAGATGAAGTTAGATTTGAAATATTAAACTTTTAGACAAGACTTTTAAAGTTTTTCCCTATACAAGTATAATTATGTAAAACAAGTGACCCGGGTGGGGCTATTTTTGACCCCAGGGCTATAATTTAAACAATCTTGGTAGAGGTCCACTAGATGATGCTACATACCCAATATCAAAAGCCTGGGCCCTCTACTTTTAGACAAGAAGATTTTTTAAATTTTTCCCCTATACAAGTCTATGTGAAACAAGTGACCCCCAGGGGAGGGGTAATTTTTGACCCCATGGCTATAATTTGAACAATCTTGGTAGAGGTCCACTAGACGATGCTGCATACCAAATATCAAAGGCCTGGGCCCTCTACTCTTAGACAATAAGATTTTTAAAGGTTTTTCCCTATATGAGTCTATGAACAAGCTCCGCCCCCTGGCGGCCATGTTTTTCAACGGATCGGAAATATTTGAACAACCCTGTCAAAGGGTGCCCCAAGGAACATTTGTGCCAAATAATTTTCAAATCGGGCCAGTACAAGAAGATTTTTAACAATGCACATATAAGGAAAACAAGCTCCGCCCTCGGGCAGCCATGTTTTTCAACGGATCGGAAATATTTGAACAATCTTGGTAAAGGGTGCCACAAGGAACATTTGTGCCAAATAATTTTCAAATCAGGCCAGTACTTTTGGACAAGAAGATTTTTTAAGTTTTGGTTAATTTCCCCTTTTTTGTTACCGTGGCAGCCAATGTTCTGCATGGAATAGAATTCTTTAAACAAGATTGAAAGAGATCCACCCAAGGAACATTCCTGTAAAATTATTTTGAATTTGGTTAATTGGTTTAGGAGAAGAAGTCGTTTGTAGGAAAATGTGAACGGACAGACGACGACGGACGGTGAGCGATCACAAAAGCTCACCTTGCACTTTGTGTATAGGTGAGCTAACAATGCAGGAGAAAAAGAAATTGCACATGATGAGCGATTTTAACTTTTGCCAATATCATTTCAACTCTATATCAAAATCATAAAGGTATCATTGTCTGTTTCAGGGAAAGATTATCTGTTGGAAGTAATAACCCTTTCCCACATACATACTCTTTCTGACGCATATGCAGCAGACGACTTTGGATAACAATGTTTTTAACTCTATTCAATAATTAAATAAACTATTATTTATAAAAATATTTGCTTTTTCTTTCATTTATCGTATTTCTAGCAAGAAGTTTTCAAAGACGTCTGATGCAGAGTTGAAGTAAGTTAGAAAGGGTATGACCTATAAAGAAAACAAGAGGGCCATGATGGCCCTGGATCGCTCACCTTAATTATACAATGCAAAACACATCAAGACAATTATTCTGAATGCAATCTCCACATTGCTAACAATATTTTCCTTCATTTGGCCTAGTGATCTATATTTTTTTACCTGATATGACCCATATTCCAACATGGACTAGATATCATCAAGACAACATTCTGACGTTTCAACTTGCTCAAAGTAAAAATGCGGCCTCTGGAGTTTGAACAATATTTTCCTTTATTGACCTAGTTTCTGATCCAATATGACCCATATTCGAACTTGACCAAGATATAATTCAGACAAACATTCTGACCAAATTTCAAGCTGCTGAAGCAAAAAATGTGGCATCAAAAGTGTTCACAAGATTTTCCTTCAATTTGATCTAGTGAACTAGTTTTTGACCCAGCATGACCCATATTCGAACTTGGCCTACATATCATCAAGAAAAACATTCTGATAAAGTTTCATCATGCTGAAATTAAAAATGCAGTATCCCGAGTGTTAACAAGATAACCCTTCAATTTGGCCTAGTGACCTAGTTTTTAATCCGGCATGACCCATATCCGAACTTGGCCTAGATATTCTGAACAAATTTCAAGCCGCTGAAGCAAAACATGCGGCTTCTACAGAGTTAACAAGATTTTCCCTTAATTTGGCCTCGTGACCTAGTGTCTGATCCAGTATGACCCATATTTAAACTTGACCTAGATATCTTTAAGACAAAACATTCTGACAAAATTTCAAGATGCTGAAGCAAAAAATGCGGCATCCAAAGTGTTAACAAGATTTTCCTTCAATTTGGCCTAGTGATCTAGTTTTTGACCCGGCATGACCCATATTCGAACTTGGCCTAGATATCATTCAGCTCAACATTCTGAACAAGATTTTCCCTCAATATGGCCTAGTGACCTAGTTTCTGACCCAATATGACCCATATTTGAACTTGACCTAGATATCTTTAAGACAAACATTCTGACCAAATTTCAAGTTGCTGAAGCAAAATATGTGGCATCCAAAGTGTTAACAAGATTTTTCTTCAATTTGACCTAGTGACCTAGTTTTTGACCCGGCATGACCCATATTCAAACTTGGCCTAGATATTATTCAGCTCAACATTCTGACCAAATTTCAAGCCGCTGTAGCAAACACTTTCGGAGAAGAAGATTTTTTAAGTTTTCACTATAGCCATATAAGGCAAAATAGCCCCGCCCCTCCTGGCGGCCATGTTTTTTTTACCAATCAACATGGCTTGAAGGAATCTGATAGAGGGTCATCCAAGGAGCATTTCTACAAAATTATTTGAAAATCGGCCTGACGCTTTCGGAGGAGAAGATTTTTTAAGTTTTCCCTATAGCCATATAAGGCAAAATAACCCCGCCCCCCCCTGGTGGCCATGTTTTTTGACCAATCAACATGGCTTGAAGGAATGTGATCGAGGGTCATCCAAGGAACATTTCTACAAAATTATTTGAAAATCTGCCAACCAGTTTGGGAGAAGAAGAATTTTGAAGTTTTTTTCATTTCGTTGCCATGGAAACCAGAATTCTGCATGGATCCGGTACCGGTTACTGAGGAGAAGAAGTTGACGGACGCCGGACATAGGGCGATCACAATAACTCACCTTGAGCACTTCGTGCACAGGTGAACTAAACAAGAGGGCCATGATGGCCCTGGATCGCTCACCTGATTTTTTTTTTTCAATTTAACTATATAAGCCCCGCCCCCTGGCGGCCATAGTTTCCGACCAATCAACTTGGCTTGAAGGAATCTGATAGAGGGTCACCCTAGGAACATTTCTACAAAATGATTTGAAAATCGGCCTGACACTTTCGGAGAAGAAGTTTTTTACTATAGCCATATAATGCAAAATAGCCCCGCCCCCCCTGGCGGCCATGTTTTTCAACCAATCAACATGGCTTGAAGGAATCTGAAAGTGGGTCACTTAAGGAACATTTCTACAAAATTATTTGAAAATTGGCCTGACACTTTCGGAGAAGAAGATTTTTTAAGTTTTCACTATAGCCATATAAGGCAAAATAGCCCCGCTCCCCCTGGCGGCCATGTTTTTCAACCAATCAACATGGCTTGAAGGAATCTGATAGAGGGTCACCCAAGGAACATTTCTACAAAATTATTTGAAAATCGGTCTGACACTTTCGGAGGAGAAGATTTTTTAAGTTTTCACTATAGCCATATACGGCAAAATAGCCCCGCCCCCCCTGGCGGCCATGTTTTTTGACCAATCAACATGGCTTGAAGGAATCTGATAGAGGGTCATCCAAGGAACATTTCTAAAAATTTATTTGAAAATCGGCCAGACACTTTCGGAGAAGAAGATTTTTTAAGTTTTCACTATAGCCATATAAGGCAAAATAGCCCCGCCCCCCCCTGGCGGCCATGTTTTCTGACCAATCAACATGGCTTGAAGGAATCATATAGAGGGTCATCCAAGGAACATTTCTACAAAATTATTTGAAAATCTGCCAACAAGTTTGGGAGAAGAAGAATTTTGAAGTTTTTTTCATTTCGTTGCCATGGAAACCAGAATTCTGCATGGATCCCAAAAATGTGAAGGAAATCTGGTGAGGTCATTGAGAGGATGCTTTCTGTGAAGTTTCATCCCAATTGACCCACTGGTTACTGAGGAGAAGAAGTTGACGCACGACGGACGACGCACGACGGACGCCGGACAAAAGGTGATCACAATAACTCACCTTGAGCAAAGCTCAGGTGAGCTAAAAAGAGACTGTATTGTGTTAACAAGCTCTATTATAGCAATTTTGACAATTCCAAGGGTTATAATCCAGTCATGCATGGGCGGATCTGGCTGGTTTTGGAAAGGAACTGAGCTCTCATGGATATCTAATTATTATATAAGTTTGATTGAGATACAATAAACAAGAGGGCCATGTTGGCCCTGGAATCGCTCACCTGATTTTTTTTTTTCACTTTACCTATATAAGCCCCGCCCCATGGCAGCCATAGTTTCCGACCAATCAACTTGGCTTGAAGGAATCTGATAGAGGGTCACCCTAGGAACATTTCTACAAAATTATTTGAAAATCGGCTAGACACTTTTGGAGGAGAAGATTTTTTAAGTTTTCACTATAGCCATATAGTGCAAAATAGCCCAGCCCCCCTGGCGGCAATGTTTTTCGATAAATCAACATGGCTTGAAGGAATCTGATAGAGGGTCACCCAAGGAACATTTCAACACAATTATTTGGAAATCGGCCCGACACTTATGGAGGAGAAGATTTTTTAAGTTTTCACTATAGCCATAAAAGGCAAAATAGCCCCGCCCCCTGGCGGCCATGTTTTTTGACCAATCAACATGGCTTGAAGGATTCTGATAGAGGATCACCCAAGGAACATTTCTACAAAATTATTTGAAAATCGGCCTGACACTTTTGGAGGAGAAGATTTTTTAAGTTTGCACTATAGCCATATAAGGCAAAATAGCCCCACCACCCCTGGCGGCCATGTTTTTCGACCAATCAACATGGCTTGAAGGAATCTGATAGAGGGTCACCCAAGGAACATATCTACAAAATTATTTGAAAATCGGCCTGACACTTTCGTCGGAGAAGATTTTTTAAGTTTTCACTATAGCCATATAAGGCAAAATAGCCCCGCCCCCCCTGGCGGCCATGTTTTTCGACCAATCAACATGGCTTGAAGGAATATGATAGAGGGTCATCTAAGGAACATTTCTACAAAATTATTTGAAAATCTGCCTATTAGTTTGGGAGAAGAAGAATTTTGAAGTTTTTTTGGTTTCGTTGCCATGGAAACCAGAATTTTGCATGGATCCCAAAAATTTGAAGGAATTCTGGTGAGGTCATAGAGAGGATGCTTTCTGTGAAGTTTCATCCAAATTGACCCACTGGTTACTGAGGAGAAGAAGTTGACGCACGGCGGACGACGCACGACGGACACCGGACAAAAGGCGATCACAATAACTCACCTTGAGCAAAGCTCAGGTGAGCTAAAAATAACGACTATCATGTTAACAAGGTCTATTATAGCTGGTTTTTGAAAGGAATCAAGCTCTCATTGATATCTAACTACTGTATAAGTTTGATTGAGATAAGATCAAAAGTGAAGACTATCGTGTTAACAAGCTCTTTTATACTAATTTTAACCATTTCAAGGGCCATAATCCAGTCATGCATGGGCGGATCTGTGGCTGGTTTTCGAAAGGAACCGAGCTCTCATGGATATCTAACTACTGTATAAGTTTGGTTGAGATACAATCAAAAGTGAAGACTGTATCGTGTTAACAAGCTCTTTTATAGCAATTTTGACCATTTCAAGGGCTTAATCCAAGATCAAAAGTGAAGACTGTATCGTGTTAACAAGAAATTGTTTACGGACGGACGGACGGACGACGGACAAATCGCCACGACATAAGCTAAAAATGGAATTTTCAAATTTTGTCATTTTGACCCTTTTCTGATGCCGGCCCCAGCTATGTTTTTCGACCAATCAGTATAGCTTGAACAATTATTGTAAAGGGTCACCCAAGGAACATTTCTACCAAATTATATTGGAATCTGAAAGGCAGATTTGGAGGAGAAGACTTTTTAAAGATTGGACATTTTGCCCCCTTTCTGATGCCGCAGCAACACAAGTTCTCAATGGAATTTAAACCTTTGAACAAATTTGAAAGAGGACCACCAAAGGAACATTCCTGTGATGTTTTGTGGAAATTGTTCATACAGTTTAGGAGGAGATGATGTTTAAAGCCAAAAGTTAACGACGACGGATGTAAGGAAACAGAAGAAGTCCTTCAATCCTAGATATTTGGCCATATCTCTATGATTTATGTTCATGGTCCATGCCAAGTCATTTGGATACCTGAAAAACATAAACAGTTTACCTGATATAGTAGTTTCTGTGATGTCTGCTATGAAAATAGCTGAAAAAATATATATAATATTAAAATTTATTACAACAGCATTTTTAAACTAGAAGACCATGATGGTCCTATATCGCTCACCTGATTTAATCAAACTTAAAAAGTTTTCATTGTTATTTGTCTATACATATATACGGAAAACAAGCAACACCCCCTGGTGGCCATGTTTATCATCCTATCAAAATAATTGGAAGTCTTAGTAGAGGGGCACCCAAAGAACATTCATGGCAAATGGACAAGAACATTTTTAAAGTGTTTACCTTAACAAGTCTATGTAAAACAAGTGATCCCCAGGGTGGAGCCATGTTTGACACCAGGGCTATAATAATTTGACAAATCTTGGTAGAAGTCCACTAGATGAAGTTAGATTTCAAATATTAAACTTATAGACCAGATTTTTAAAGTTTTTCCCTATACGAGTATATGTAAAACAAGTGACCCGGGTTGAGCCATTTTTGACCCCAGGGCTATAATTTGAACAATCTCGGTAGGGGTCCACTAGATGATGCTACATACCAAATAGCAAAGGCCTGGGCCTTCTTCTACTTTTAGACAAGATGATTTTTTAATTTTTATCCCTTTATGAGTCTATGTAAAACAAGTGACCCCCAGGGACAGGTAATTTTGACCCAAGGGCTATAATTTGAACAATCTAGGTAGAGGTCCACTAGATGATGCTACATACCCAATATCAAAGGCCGGGGCCCTCTACTTTTAGACAAGAAGATTTTTTAAGCTTTTCCCCTAAAAAAAGTCTATGTGAAACAAATGACCCCCAGGGGAGGGGTCATTTTTGACCCCATGGCTATAATTTGAACAATCTTGGTAGAGGTCCACTAGATGATGCTACATACCAAATATCAAAGGCCTTGGCCCTCTGCTTTTAGACAAGAAGATTTTTTAAGTTTTTCCCATATATGAGTATATGTAAAACAAGTAACCCCTGGTAATTTTTTACCCCAGGGCTATAATTTTAACAATCTTGGTAGAGGTCCACTAGATGATGCTACATACCAAATATTTAAGGCCTAGGCAAGAGGATTTTTAAACGTTTTTCCCTATATGAGTCTATGAACAAGCTCCGGCCCCTGGTGGACATGTTTTTCAACGGATCGGAAATATTTGAACAATCTTGTCAAAGGGTGCCCCAAGGAACGTTTGTGCAAAATAATTTTCAAATCGGGCCAGTACTTTTGGACAAGAAGATTTTTAAAGTTTTACCAATGCACATATAAGGAAAACAAGCTCCGCCCCCTGGCGGCCATGTTTTTCAACGGATCGGTGCCCCAAGGAACGTTTGTGCAAAATAATTTTCAAATCGGGCCAGTACTTTTGGACAAGAAGATTTTTAAAGTTTTAACAATGCACATATAAGGAAAACAAGCTCCGCCCCCTGGCGGCCATGTTTTTCAACGGATCGGTGCCCCAAGGAACGTTTGTGCAAAATAATTTTCAAATCGGGCCAGTACTTTTGGACAAGAAGATTTTTAAAGTTTTAACAATGCACATATACGGAAAATAAGCTCCGCCCCCCTGGCAGCCATGTTTTTCAACGGATCGAAAATATTTGAACAATCTTGGTAGAAGGTACCCCAAGGAACATTTGTGCACAATAATTTTCAAATCGGGCCAGTACTTTTGGACAAGAAGATTTTTTAAGTTTTGGTTAATTTCCCCTTTTTTGTTGCCGTGGCAGCCAAAGTTCTGCATAGAATAGAATTCTTTGAACAAGTTTGAAAGAGATCTACCCAAGGAACATTTCTATAAAATTATTTTGAATTTGGTTAATTGGTTTAATGTGAACAGACGTACGACGACGACAACGACGGACGATCACAAAAGCTCACCTTGCACTTTGTGCATAGGCAAGCTTAAAAGAGCATTGCAGAGCAAATGCCAACGTTCATCTTTTTTGTCCCAAGTCAAAACAAGAGGGCCATGATGGCCCTATATCGCTCACCTGAGTAAGTGTTTTAGGGTCCTAATTTAATGGCTTTACAAACATAAGAAAGAAGGTCAAAAAGTCATGCTGAAGGTCATCCAAAGACAATGATGATATTTGATTGTAAAAGATCACACAAAGGTCATGGTCAAGTTTATAAATCAATGTAAAGGACATGTGACAATTAAATGAAGTTTTCAAAAGGAACCGAGCTCTTATGGATATCTAGCTACTGAATAAGTTTGGTAAACATCGAATAATAAATGAAGACTTTAACTTGTTCACAAGGTAAATAATAGCATTTTTGCCAATTTATAAAGGGCCATAATCCCATCATGCATGAACGGATCTGGCTGGTATTCAAAAGGGACCAAGCTCTCATGTCTATAAGTTTGGTAAACATCGGATAATAAATGACGACTATCTTGTTCACAAGGTCAATTATAGCAGTTTTGCCAATTTATAAAGGGCCATAATCCCGTCATGCATCAACAGATCTAGCTTTTTGAAAGGAACCAAGCTCTCATTGATATCTAGCTACTGAATAAGTTTGGTAAACATTGGATTATAAATGAAGACTTTATCGTGTTCACAAGAACGACAGACGAAGGGCGAACATGAAAGCTCACCTTGTCACTATGTGACAGATGACCTTAAAAGGGCCATTTCTGAATACTTATTACAGCCAGAGTAATGTGACTTGGTACAGACATGAGAATTGTTCCTAGGGAAAATTGTATCAAGTTTCGTTTGAAAATGTATAACTGTTTTAGAGCAATAAGGTAAGGTTAAAGTTTTGAGACAATGACGCCGCCAAGGGTATCACATTAGCCCGACTTTTCTACTACAAACAGGCAAGCTAAAAATGTCTGCCTCAAAGGCATCAAAATGTTCATTGTTGCCTGCATCAGTAAAATGTTTATAGCTACTGATTAACGACTTATTTAGAACTTTTGAAGCAGTCCTTTACCACACCTAAAATATGAGTAAGTCTTTTTAACCATTAACCACATGCAGTAACATTTGGATACATCTGAAGCTAATGACTTTTGAAAACATTGTGACTTTTAATATATTGGTTTTAACTGTATTCGATAAATTAATATAAATGTATTTTCATTTATAGAAATTGTTCATTATACTTTGTTGATCACATATTTTCAAAAGTTTCTGCTAAAGATTTGTTGTACATATATGGGAAATAGCTAAATATCCACATATTTGAAAATACATACCAAGGATGTGTTTTCAGTGTGAGCTGTGTTGTGTTATCCACAACCATTTTGCCGACACTCTCTAGAAACTTGGTTCTCATATAGTCCATTATAACGTCTGTTTGACTGAAAAAATAAAACCATGTTACAAATCAGATATAAATCATGTTTAACATATTTTAACACATTCACACTTGCGGAAACATCTTGAAACCATTGGGACAAAAGGATAAACTGCTCATAATGAACAATTTCTCTTTTTAGCATTTTCTTTTTTAAAGTCTTTTCAATATATTTGTGCCTAGATGTTTTCAAAGATAATTGCTGATTATTTGTTGTATGTGGGAAAGGGTTAAAGGGTCGGTTAAACTAGATGCTTAAATAACTGAGAATTGTTATAAAATACAATTTGGTGCATTTGCAAAACATGATACTTCAACATAAAAATATATCTGGATATTATGAAGAAACAAGCAATTTCGCTGAATTGATATACCCCACCAATGATGGCTTGTTTGTGAATAAAGGCCTTTATGTTGAATGTGCAATTGAACTGCAAAATTATTTCAACTTATTAATACAAGAACAAGGGGTATGAACAGAAATTGAGACAGATAAACATATTCTTCCTGAAAGAATAAAATAACGACACTGGTTTTATAAACATTTTTATTAAACTAAGAGTGAATTAAAGACATTTTTTCATAATTAAATCCCAAAGGAAAATGCGAAAACAAGTTTTTGCTACTTTAACCAACGGTGACATAAGTGCAATAGCTCCCTTTATTCCCTTTATTCAATTTTTTCCCTTAAATCAACGGCAATAAATCTAAAGAAAATTGACCAATCCAAAAAAACAATGGACGGGCATCATCCCAGTATGTTGGTTCATATTTATTTCAAGTTTGATGAAATTCTACAAGCTAGTTACTGAGAAATGGCTGCGGACGTGGATTTTTCAATATATCAAGGGCAATAACTCTAAGGAAAATTGACCAATAAAAAAAAACAGTGGACGAGCATCATCCCAGTATTTTGGTTCATATTCATTTCAAGTTTCATGAAATTCTACCAGCTAGTTACTGAGAAATGGCTGCGGACGTGGATTTTTCAATATATCAACGGCAATAACTTTAAGGAAAATTTACCAATCCAAAAAAACAATGGACGGGCATCATCCCAGTTTGCTGGTTCATATTTATTTCAAGTTTCATGAAATTCTACCAGATAGTTACTGAGAAATGGGTGCAGACAGACGTGACCGACGCACACACGGACGGACGGACATTGACCAATCCAAAACAAGAGGGCCATGATGGCCCTGGAATCGCTCACCTGATTTTTTTTCTTTCCTTTAGCTATATAAGCCCCGCCCCCTGGCAGCCATAGTTTTCGACCAATCAACTTGGAATCTGATAGAGGGTCACCCTAGGAACATTTCTACAAAATTATTTGAAAATCTGCCCGACACTTTCGGAGGAGAAGATTTTTTAAGTTTTCACTTTAGCCATATAAGGCAAAATAGCCCCGCCCCCATGGCGGCCATGTTTTTCGATCAATCAACATGGCTTGAAGGAATCTGATAGAGGGTCATCCAAGGAACATTTCTACAAAATTATTTGAAAATCGGCCAGACACTTTCGGAGGAGAAGATTTTTTAAGTTTTCACTATAGCCATATAAGGCAAAAAAGCCCCGCCCCCTGGCGGCCATGTTTTTCGACCAATCAATATGGCTTAAAGGAATCTGATAGAGGGTCATCCAAGGAACATTTCTACAAAATTATTTGAAAATCTGCCAACCAGTTCTGGAGAAGAAGGTTTTTAAAGTTTTTTTCATTTCGTTGCCATGGAAACCAGAATTATGCATGGATCCCGAAAATTTGAAGGAATTCTGGTGAGGTCAATGTGGGGATGCTTCCTGTGAAGTTTCATCCCAATTGACCCACTGGTTACTGAGGAGAAAAAGTTGACGGACGACGGACGCCGGACAAAATGCCATCACAATAACTCACCCTGAGCACTTTGTGCACAGGTGAGCTAAAAACAATGGACGGGCATCATCCCAGTATGCTGGTTCATATTTATTTCAAGTTTCATAAAATTCTACCAGCTAGTTACTGAGAAATCGGTGCGGAAGGATGCGACGGACGCAAGCACACACAGACGGACGGACAACGCCATTTCAATATCCCCCTTTGACCAATAAAAAAAAAACAATAGACAAGCATCATCCCAGTATTTTGGTTCATATTTATTTCAAGTTTCATGAAATTCTAACAGCTAGTTACTGAGAAATAGCTGCGGACGTAGATTTTTCAATATATATCAAGGGCAGTAAATCTAAGGAAAATTTACCAATCCAAAAAAACAATGGACGGGCATTATCCCATATCCCAGTATGCTGGTTCATATTTATTTCAAGTTTCATGAAATTCTACCAGCTAGTTACTGAGAAATGGCTGCGAACCTGGATGTTCAATATATCAAGGGCAATAATGCGACGGACGCAAGCACACACAGACGGATGGACAACGCCATTTCAATATCCCCCTCCCTGATAAATCAGGCGGGGGATAATGAAGTATTAATCATGTGTTTTTATCAGAGCTCTAGATAAAAGGCATTTTGTTTGTTCTAAATCCTCATTTGACCATCAAACCATATGCTATGAATACTAAAATGGATCATCTCAATGGGACGATTCTGTAGAGTACTCACATCATAGGATTTAGCTGGATGATAAGAGAGATATTGTTGGGGAAAAGAGCAGTATACCCTATTCGCTTTCTAATGGATATATCACGTTTTACCCTTTCGCGATCTATTGAAGTTCGAGGGTATCTGTTTTTCAATTGCCTTTTTACTTCTGTTTTGCTATTGAGAAATTACCTTGGAATGTCCGTAACTTTGTCTAAGTGAGAAGGACATTTCCAATGGCGAGTGATAAATCAAAAAGCCAAGTATGCTTTGCAAATATTTTCCTTTATAAAAGTCCTACATTCTTCCTGTGGTACTAAGTTAATTCCCTGAAAAGTAGATTGTATTTATGTTAAAATCTTGAATAACTTAATTAAAACAAGAGGGCCATGATGGCCCTGGATCGCTCACCTGATTTTTTTTTTTCAATTTAACTATATAAGCCCCGCCCCCTGGCGGCCATAGTTTCCGACCAATCAACTTGGCCTGAAGGAATCTGATAGAGGGTCACCCTAGAAACATTTCTACAAAATTATTTGAAAATCGGCCGGACACTTTCGGAGAAGAAGATTTTTTAAGTTTTCACTATAGCCATATATGGCAAAATAGCCCCACCCCCCCCTGGCGGCCATGTTTTTCGACCAATCAACATGGCTTGAAGGAATCTGATAGAGGGTCACACTAGGAACATTTCAACAAAATTATTTGAAAATCAGCCGGACACTTTCGGAGGAGAAGATTTTTTAAGTTTTCACTATAGCCATATAAGGCAAAATAGCCCTGCCACCCCTGGTGGCCATGTTTTTTTACCAATCAACATGGCTTGAAGGAATCTGAAAGTGGGTCACTTAAGGAACATTTCTACAAAAAAAATTGAAAATTGGCCTGCACTTTCGGAGAAGAAGATTTTTTAAGTTTTCACTATAGCCATATAAGGCAAAATAGCCCCCCCCCCCCCCCTCCCCCCCTGGTGGCCATGTTTTTCAACCAATCAACATGGCTTGAAGGAATCTGATAGAGGGTCATCCAAGGAACATTTCTACAAAATTATTTGAAAATCGGTCTGACACTTTCGGAGGAGAAGATTTTTTAAGTTTTCACTATAGCCATATAAGGCAAAATAGCCCCGCCCCCCTGGCGGCCATGTTTTTTTAACCAATCAACATGGCTTGAAGGAATCTGATAGAGGGTCATCCAAGGAACATTTCTACAAAATTATTTGAAAATCTGCCAACCAGTTTGGGAGAAGAAGAATTTTGAAGTTTTTTTCATTTCGTTGCCATGCCACAATGTTTCAACTCTATTCAATAACTATACAAGAGAAAATTGATGCAACGCATCAATGTCGCTGGATATCCATAGTGCAGTTATGCATAACACTAACTTTATAGTAGTTGAATAAACAGTTGTCAACTGAGGGGCATATTGGAACATCAGGGGTGGGGTCAAGTGAAAATGTATCATAACTTGCATTGTTTTGTCAACGAAGTGAATGATAATTGAACCCTTTCATTGTTTATGATCAATCTCCATTCCAAAGTAGGTTGACCATACACACAACCAACTAATTATTGATCATAAACAGTAATGGAAATGATTAATCTTGCCAATCATTAGTCTTAGTATGTATACAGTGCTTTCATTAAGGAATAAGTATAAGATTTGTGAATTCCACATACACTTTTCAAGATGTTTGTCAGAATATTTGAATTTTATTTTTTTCAATAAAACCACAAAACAGACAATTTAGGATTTGCATGCAATAGCACGTCATTTTACCTTTCCTCTTTTAAAGTCAACAGTGGACACCTTTGCAGCAATCTACTTTTAAAACAATGAGATAAGGGTTAAATCGCTAAAGACATGAGTTTTCTCTTTTTCTCAAAATGATATTAGCTTAGCATCCTAATTATATCATACTTTAACAAATGTTGAAATGTAGTCCAATATTTATAAATTAGACCTCCTTTGAAATATAATATCAACTAAACAGTTAAATCTCATTGAAATTGTTGTATAATTTAAACTTAATTTCGAACATAAACTTAGCCCTACAACATGTTAATTTATTTTAATTCTTTCCTTCCTTTTTTATAATGAAAACACCAAACTACAAATGTTTTAGAATTATATTATGATGAGCGCCCTTGTGTCAATGATGCATAACAATATGCAGATCGGAAGCAATATGTCTTTAGGGAATTAAATGACACATTTAAAATTGTCAAGGACGAAATAATTTTGTACGAAAGACCCGATTCTTTCTTATTCGCAGAGGTGTCGTTCTTGAAACTCTCTTTATAGGCAGAGAGTGTTCGTTCAAAGTCATTTTTCAATTAAAACCAGTTTGATCTCGTTTTGTTCTTTTCTTCATTTGTTTCGAACCAAATAAACATTTTAAATCACCTATAATTTACTATTTGTAAGTGAGTGTAAAGAGCGGCTCTCTGCAAAGGAGATTGATCTACGCAGTTGGTATTCGCGAGTCACGCAGGTGCGCGTAAGTAAACAAATTAGACTGCGACGTAAAGGTTTGTAGTTATCGACTTTTGATTACATGTAGTATATAGTGTAAAATAAAGTATACCAGTCTAGCTAATAGGGACTGTTTTGTCTTCGTAAATAAAACAAAAAAACATAAATGCGAGTCAAAATAAAGAAACTGAAAATACATAAAACATCGGAATATTTATTTCATTTTAGATGTGTCATTACTTAGTGTTTTTTAAACAAACACAATTGTAATATGTTCAAGACATCTAAATGTGTTTCTTTCTAATAATAATCCCCCCTCCCATGTGATTTCAGAAAACCTATTAAAAATAGAAGTCGCGGGCTTCTGCCCGGCGACTAATAATCATTTGAAGAGATTTTCCATACTTTTGTCTAGCTTTTCTCAAAGTTGTCTGCTGCAGAATTCCTGTATGTGGAAAAGTGCTATTTGTCTTCATTCATTGAGTTTAGAGACTCTAGAGCTTTCTCTTTTCTGCATGTTGTTTGTACCACATGTTTATTCTCAAACAATATAACTTCGTTAATAGAGATTTTCCCTTTTTGTTTAAACATGTTTCAAAGTTGTCTGCTGCCAAGTCAGTTCTTTGTAGAAAATATATTCAACCAGTAAAGCCTATTATCAACCTGTTCCTCTGGACAATGTCTTTTCTGTTTGCAAATGTACCATTTAAAAGCCTTGTTTTGACCCATCTGCACCCGACCATATTTGAAAACAAAATTGCACAAGTAGATTTCTGCTTTTGCCAAAATAATTTTAAATCAATTCAATAAATATTTCATTTATGAATGTTTTCCAAATTATTGCCTTTCAATTCTTTTCAATACTTCTACTTTCATTTATGTAGATATTTAATATTCTTTCTTGGATATCTTCTGTAGACTTGTTGAATGTGGTAATGGGTTAAGCTTTCTAAATCCTTTCCCACATACAACAAAACTACAGCAGTTACTGTGAATGGGTAAAGCTTTCTAAATCCTTTCCCACATACAACAAATCTGCAGAAGAATGTGGGAAAGGGTTAAACCAGAGCTCTGCCACTAATCTTACATGTCTTGAATTCTAACCAAACTGAAGATAAGCTTTTTATATGTTAGCTCATCCACATCCGCACGTCTGTGTGTTCATACCTCATTAGATGCATTATCCACTGCTGAACTCAGATAAAGTTTGCCAAGAATTTTCAAAATGGAGGACATAAGTTCACCATACAATGCATCTGTTAATTGACTTTTGGTTTCAATATTGATGAATTTCTAATAATCTCCTTTTGTCACAATGTGTTCAACAATATTCAATAAATATACAGATTGTCCAAGTTTTTGCCTGGATGAGTTCTAAGAAGTCCAATGCGGATGTATCATATTTGGAATAGGTTTATCTCTTTCCCACATATAGGTGATTTCTGACGCTTCTGCAGAAGATAATATTTGAAAACATTGTTGCAAAAGAAGAAATTACTTTTGCAAAACAGCTTGAGGTTTATGTCAATATATCCTTTCCCCATAGGAGATGCAATTTGAAGCATCCACAGCAGACAACTCTTTAAGAGCAACAATATTTTCAACTGAAACAATTTTGAGCAATTTCTTTTTTTGTCACTATGTTTTCAAAAAGCTGTCTGCTGCAGAGGCATCAAAAAGTGTCTATATGAGGGAAAGGGTTTAAGTCCTCTACTGCAGATCTTTTTGTATGTGGGCAAGGGTTAAGGTTACCTTTAGTTGTGCAGCATCCAGCAATCCAGACCAAACTTGCATATAATCTTTGTAGGATATGATCTTGACCTTCAAGTCCTTTGCGGTGAGTTCCCCTTCATTTTCTGTCTGTGCAACAGGAGCATGTGAACATGTTCAAACGAGACTCTGAAATACTTTATAATAAACAAAATACCCTTAGCAACAAATACAAAGACAATTTTATCTATATATGACATGTATGCCCAATTTCATAAGTAAAAACAAGATGTGTTTGTGAAACACTGATGCCCCCCCCAATGGCAACATCTAGGTCAAAGGTCAAGGTCGCAAGGTATACACATGTGAAATATGGTAGCATTACCTGTTATTGTTCAAAAGAAGTGGGGAAGGTTAAAAAAAAAATTGAGAATGGCAACATCTAGGTCAAAGGTAAAGGTCGCAAGGTCAAAAATGTTGGTACTGACAGAAAGGTCATGTCACAAGGAATACACATGTGAAATATGGTAGCCGTATCTGTTATGGTTCAAAAGTAATGGCCAAGGTTAAAGGTTTTTTCGAGAATGGCAACATCTAGGTCAAAGGTCAAGGTCGCAAGGTCAAAAATGTTGGTACTGACATGTGAAATATGGTAGCCATACCTGTTATGGTTCAAAAGTAATGGCCAAGGTTAAAGTTTTTTTCGAGAATGGCAACATCTAGGTCAAGGTCAAGGTCGCAAGGTACTGACAGAAAGGTCATGTCACAAGGAATACACATGTGAAATATGGTAGCCATACCTGTTATGGTTCAAAAGAAATGGCCAAGGTTAAAGTTTTTTTCGAGAATGGCAACATCTAGGTCAAGGTCAAGGTCGCAAGGTGAAAAATGTTGGTACTGACAGAAAGGTCATGTCACAAGGAATACACATGTGAAATATGGTAGCCGTATCTGTTATGGTTCAAAAGTAATGGCCAAGGTTAAAGTTTTTTTCGAGAATGGCAACCTCTAGGTCAAAGGTCAAGGTCGCAAGGTCAAAAACGTTGGTACTGACAGAAAGGTCATGTCACAAGGAATACACATGTGAAATATGGTAGCCGTACCTGTTATGGTTCAAAAGAAATGGCCAAGGTTAAAGTTTTTTTTTAGTATGGCAACATCTAGGTCAAAGGTCAAGGTCGCAAGGTCAAAAATGTTGGTACTGACAGAAAGGTCATGTCACAAGGAATACACATGTGAAATATGGTAGCCGTATCTGTTATGGTTCAAAAGTAATGGCCAAGGTTAAAGTTTTTTTCGAGAATGGCAACCTCTAGGTCAAAGGTCAAGGTCGCAAGGTCAAAAATGTTGGTACTGACAGAAAGGTCATGTCACAAGGAATACACATGTGAAATATGGTAGCCGTACCTGTTATGGTTCAAAAGTAATGGCCAAGGTTAAAGTTTTTTTTGTGCAGACAGACAGACCAACAGACAGACAGACCAACAGACAGGCCAAAAACTATATGCCCCCCGAATCGGAGATTCCGTGGGGGCATAAAAATAAGTTTAGTGTGGTAGATTCCAGAAAAATATTACTTTTAGTATAATTTTGAATGGAATATGAAACATTGTTGCAACAACACTTTAAGACAATCACTGTTTTTGGATGGTGTTTTACGGCACTTTCAACAATTTTAGTTTTATTACGGCATACCCTAGGTAAATTTTCAGTACTTCTGGTCCATTTATCCTGTCATAAGCAAGTCAGTCGTAATTCCAAGCCATTAGTACCAATTTAAAATGATTTAAAGGCAAATGAACCAAATAAGGTTGTTTTGTTAAATCTTTCCTCCTGTAGAAGATGACAGTAGAAAACATTTTGTCAAAATGAGAAATTGCTCATATTAACCCTTTCCCACTTACAGACGCATTCCCCCGCGTACATCGATTACCCCATACAGACGCGTTTAAGCGCGTCTGTCGATTCCCCAATACAGACGCAATCCACCGCCTCTATCCGTTACTCCATACAGACGTGTTTGACCGTGTCTGATTTTCAACAGCTTAAATCTCAACTTTTCCGTAAGAAAATTACTCCCAAAAGTTAACAAACCTAAACTTCAATTATTCAAAATGCAGTTTCAAGGATCCCAACATATTGTTACTATATAAAGTTGGCTGTGCATTTCTCTATGCGCAATTCTAACATCGCGTGACCATGTGTAAAAAATATCAGATATTAGGAAATTCTATAATGTATAATCATTGAAAACAGTTGAAAACATTATGGCAAAAGGAGAAACTGCTAATTGTGAAAAATGTCTCCTCGTGTCACAATGTTTTTTCAAAAGTCGTTTGCTATAAACGCGTCTTCAACAAAGAAAATGGTCAACATATGCAATAAAGGGGTAAAACTTATTTTTTTATATTTTACCAAACTTTCAAAAGATTTATCTGTTTGTTAAAGAATAAATTGTAAAATAATTTCTCACAAACCTGCATAAAAATCCCTTATAATCCAAATGATTTCTCACAAACCTGCATAAAAAATCCCTTATAATCCAAATGAAATCGTCCCAAGTTCACAAACACAACTTTTCGATATTTAAAACATTCAAAGAGAGTTTCCTTATTTTTGTGTAACTTTCTATGAAGAATTTCAATTCTAATACTTTTTTCTTCTTCTAGTTATTGCAGTGTACTAAGTGCCATTCAATATAAGATCTCTCATCCCTCAAATGCTCAGAATGTATTTTTAAATGACTGCAGTCGTTCCATTAAAATTAGATTTCGACTGCATTGATGCCGATTCAGACACCGAGATGACAAAACAATAAATTGAAAAGAAATGTACCAATTTTCTTTTTCATATCATATGCAATTGATTTGTTGTACATTGTTTTGAGAAAATATTGAACATTTTTTTAAATTAAACACAAAAGAAGATGATCATACCTGTGGCAGCACTTAAAATTAAATTGCCAAGGGGCATATTTCCAGACATGGGCTGGCTTCTCCATGTTTTGAAATGCCCACATGTTAAACAGGTAATGTTACATACCAACAATGTCCCACTATTTTTCTTAATTATTGAGGTACTAGACCCACAAATTCTGCACTGGCACAATAACTCGTCTAAACACGCTTTATTTTGTCTCCTTTGCTTCTTTGCCACTTTCAGTATCCTCAAAGTCCATAGATATAACCTCAGAGTCAATTTCAGGCTCCCAAGCCTGGTCTCTTGAATCATCAGATCCTATCGACATCAATGTACTATTAAATGACTCATTTGTCGAATAGGCCTTCTCCGGAAGTATATGTTTTATATCATTTGTTTGTGTAGATTGGTCTTTCACAGTAACAGACTGAAACTGGGTTCCAACACTTCTTCTTTTCTGGAAAAAAGAAATTTCCATCAGCAATAATATCAAACAAAACAAAATTGTCTTCCATCATTCTGATATATGGCATAAGACATTTATGACACAATACAATGTCATTAAATCCAGACCTTAGCCCTTTCCCACATACAGACACCTTTGGTCGCCTCTGCAATAGACGTCATTTGAAAACATTGTGGCCAAAAGAAAAATTGCTCATAACTAGAGATTGCTTTTTTGAAAAAGCGCTTGTCTCCCCATTTGTTTGGTCGTAGGGGAGGAAAAGAAATGATGGAGATGAATTTTGTAGTTTTGGACTGGAGATGAAGCAACAGTTCAATACAGTCAATCGTGTGTTGATGGCCTCATTTATTAAAAACATATAATAGATAACAGATATTAAGCAACCTTTTACAGGGTTTTCCCTAAGCTTTTAAACTTGAGGGTCATTGTGACCCCCTTGTCATCAAAGTTGAGGGTCATCTTATAAATGTTGGGGGTCAAAATTAGAACTTTATTATCAAGTGATTGATATAAAAAAAACATTAAAAAACAAGTGTGTTGTTCTTTGTTTTTATTATCTCTTTAATATTAATAATGTCAATTTGTGAAAACAATTCACAACGGCGAAAAATTTGAAATCTGTAACACATTTGTTTTCGGTTAAATAAATTAGACGAAATCGGTAAAAAATAAATAAACGAAATATCGCCCAAACTTGTTTGAATAAGATATATAAATATTCCGTTTAATATCCATTTTGGTGTACTTTAACAACAATACCCACAATACCGTATTTCGGTTATCCTCGGTTCAAATCGACCACATTGTGAGTTATTAAAGGTGGATTAAAAGGATAAGGACTAAGTTAAATATAGATTTTTGGAAAACCGAGATTATAGAATGGACTTCGATTTACCGACATTGCGTCCATAGGGACGCACAGATATTATTTTGGGGGGTCATTTGAATTGAAAATGCGTCAATGACGCAGGATTTGTGCGTCATGGAAAACCCTGCTTTTATAGGTTGATAATCAGTGATCTGCCTTAACCCTTTACTTGATAGTAACACGTTTATGCCTTTGCAAACAGACTAGATCCAGGGCCCGAGGTTATGAAACTTACTCAATTTGAGCATGTAATAGAAATATTGTTGTTGAAGTTAGATGCTTGAGTTACAAGTTTATGAAATATGCTCATTGCAAAATAGGGTGAATTTACAAACCAACGATGAGAATAAAATACATGTTTGGAGTTTGTTGCCATGGTTACGAAGCATTTCTAGTTTGAGCATGATGCTAAAGTTGAGCATGATGCTCAAACTAAAAAAGCTCTGTTAGCTTGAGGACAGAGTTTCAACTTGCTCAAAGTAAAAATGACCAATGTTCGAACTTGACCTACATATCATCAAGACAAATATTCTGATAAAGTTTCAACATGCTCAAGTTGAAAATGTGGCCTCCAGAGTGTTAACAAGATTTCCCTTCAATTTGACCTACCGGTAGTCTTTGACCTCATATGGCCCAGTTTCGAACTTGTCCAAGATTTAATGAAGATGAATGTTCTGATAAACTTTTATGAAGATTGGACGCAAAATGTAGCCTGTAGAGTGTTAACAAGCTCAAATGTTGACGACGCACAACAGACGGACGCCGGACAAAATGTGATCACAATAGCTCACCTTGCACGTCGTGCATGGGTGAGGTAAAAAGGGCAATAATTCTTACAAAAACCTTGACAGAGTTATGTACTCTTGTCTGCTGATGGAGGTTATGATGGTGAATAAGTGTTGTAAGTTTCCAAGCAATATCTGTAATGGTTTTGACAAACAAGAGGACCATGATGGTCCTTAATTATACAATGTACTGCAATGCAAAACACATCAAGACAATTATTCTGAATGCAACCTCCACAGTGTTAACAATATTTTACTTCATTTGGCCTAGTGATCTATATTTTTTTACCTGATATGACCCATATTCCAGCATGGACTAGATATCATCGAGACAACATTATGACAAAGTTTCAACTTGCTCAAAGGAAAAATGCAGCATTCAATGCGGTCTCTGGAGTTTGAACAATATTCTCCTTTATTGACCTAGTTTCTGATCCAATATGACCCATATTCGAACTTGACCTAGATATAATTCAGACAAACATTCTGACCAAATTTCAAGCTGCTCAAGCAAAAAATGCGGCATCCAAAGTGTTTACAAGATTTTTCATCAATTTGATCTAGTGACCTAGTTTTTGACCCAGCATGACCCATATTCGAACTTGGCCTACATATCAACAAGAAAAACATTCTGATAAAGTTTCATCATGCTGAAATTAAAAATGCAGTGTGACAATTCTGCATCTAAAATAAATCTGTATCAATATACATGTATATTTACAACATGAAAATATATGTGTTTCAAGTTGAGTTAGATACATTCTGACAATAGAAGAAATTCATCATTATGACTTATGATCAAATTGCAAATTGCCACACTGTTTTAAAAATGTGTCTGCATGTGGGAAATGGTTGAGAAAGGTCATTTAAATTCTAAGTATCAAGGAAGGTGCACTGCATGTCGTAAATACCATATCATGACCTGCTGGTGGTATATACATCTTGCTAAGTGTTATATGACCCCATCTGGATTGTATAAAACTCTCCAATTAACAATTATGGTAGACCTCAAAGAAGTTAATGATAACCCTTTATTATGCTAAAGATGATTTTTAAAAACATACTGTCAAAAATTACTGACACTCCTTCACACTTAAAAACTATTTTTGAAAACATTGTGGAAAAGGAGAACTTGGTGAAGATGAACAATTTCTCCTTTTTTCACAATGTTTTCAACTCTTTTCAATGAAATTTGCTGCAGATTAATTGTATGTGGGAAAATGTTTAACAATGCAATAAGTAGAAGATTGATGAAATTGTTTATAAATTTAACAAACACTTCATGTACAAACTCATTGCTGTGATAAAAGGTCAAATTGTCAGAAATGTGTGTAATAGATCAGCCTGTTATTGACAGTCCTTATTTTCTGGCTTTATTTCTATTATAATTTATAATTATAAGGTTTCATTATGATTAAAAGCTGTGAATTTCTGATTGAAAAGTTATAACATGCATGTTTGTTGAGTTTTATCAGGGACATAAATATTTTTTATAAGTCCTTTATTTTCTGGGTTCACTATTATAATGTTTCATTAAAAGCTGTGTTCCAGACAATTATGAAATTCTGACTGAAAAATGATATGTTTGTTGATTTTTTATCAGAGACATAAATATGTTATAAGTTTCTGGTTTAAGCAACCTCTTTTCATAAACTTCTAATGTTATTGTTATATAGAAAAAGTAATTTTGCCAACACATGAACATGTCATGATCCTGAATTTAATTTATTATATAGATCTATTTCATTTACTTTCTCAAGGCCTGTAAAATGCATACAATTGGCATGAAATTAAATTACATATGTGACAGTCAAGTAACCCTTAGCAGATCATAACCAATAGCGGATCACTTTAATGTTCAAGACACGCTAACTAATTTATTAGACAAAATTGTTGTGTATAAATTGGCAGGTAAGTACTTTATGGTATCATTTAAATAAAAATGTTGCTTGTCGGACTTCAAATTCATCCGTTTCATCTGAACGCCATGCACACAGTCTGTACAGCTGTTTCTGAAACATTGACCGTTTCTTTTATGCACTACGTTGTTTCGTTACTGATCCGTTAAGGGTAAATTGACTGGGAATACAGTTACCTCGACCGTACCCTAGTTATTTTGTACCCTGTCATTTTCGGTTGTCTCGTACCCTAGGTATTTTGTACCCTGTCGATTTCGGTTGTTTCGTATCCTAGTGTAACCAACATTATCCCTTGGATTAATTCCTGCAAATCTTGTATTTGTCTAGAAAAATGTAACTCGTAACTTATTTAAGTATATGTGTATACACATTAAATACATAACACTTCACTTTTCGTATTCATTTCACATTATAAAAGGTTATATGATGGAATATTAACTACATGATTTTTGCAATTTATATAATTGCATTTGATGTTTGAAGTGTGATAATCAATGATAATTTAGAACGCACACTACACATAATCAGTTAAAGTAGGTGGTGGTTTTTTTAACAGTT